>KL256261.1:29536-55501 GCA_000699545.1 Podiceps cristatus
GAAAAGCCAGGTTCAAAAAAGAGCAATTCTTTTAATCCTCACCGTTGCTGTCTCTTCCTGCTTGTGTTGTCTCTGTAAGGCTTCTGAAGCATAGATCATATGTCCTGCTTTTTACTTCCATAAAGCACCTAGCAAGGCTTTTTGTAAAACAAAAAGCAGTAATCGAGGAGGATTTTAAAAATATATGAGGAGTTGAGGCAGGCAGCCTGCCTGTCAAGGGCTGCTGTGTGGGTCGTACGGAGCGGGAGCATGGAGAGGGGGCGAGGTCTGTGGTATGGCTGTTTGTCTTCCCGATTCGCCTCTTCCCAGCCCGCAGTCGGAGCGGTGTGGGAGCTGCGCAGACCTCGCTGCTGCTGGCCTGCCAGTTCTTTTCTGTGCATCCACAGCGTTAAGGCAGCTGAAGAGAGCTGAAGAGGTGATCCTAGACCATTTGCTTCGCCAGAAGAGTGTTCTGTAAGAGGCAGCTATCAAATCTTGATGTGATGCTGATACTGCTTTAGGAGGAAAATGCAGTTTCTCTTGCTTCTCACACTCAGTACTGTCTGATCCCCTGCCAGGGAATAAAGATGGTAACAGCTGAATTTTCATGGGAACATAAGGACAAAAGTATTAATACAGAAAAGCAAGAAAGAAGGAGAAAAGACTCTTTGTAGTCATGTAGCTTCCAAAGAACTCACTGTAATGACTTCTGTGCTATTTAATTACCTCATTGCCAAAATGAAAATGCTGTAGTTAAGGTTTGCAGTTCTGATAGAATGTTTAAATTTCCTTCCAGGTTCTCAAGGATCAAAACGCAACTCTGCAAGCTGAGGTTCAGAAGCTGCAGACTCTCCTGTCTGAGCAGGTACAGCCACTGTTTGCTGAGATGGTATCAAATATCTTCTGTTCTTTTTAACTACTTCAATATTTTTTTTTTCTTAAGCTGGCCCAAAACTCAGCTGGCTGGTGTCAATGCCTGTTGCTTTTTAGGTATTTTTTTCTTCCATGGAGGGTTCAAGTAAGGCAGTTGTGGCTGTCCTTTAGACCTAGTCAAGGCTGTCCAGACAAAATGTGGATTTTTTTTTTTTTTTTTTTTTTTCCCCCCTGCCCCTGAAGAATGCTAGCTTAACACAAGAAAGAACTTATTTCTGCAACCTCACCCAGTTTTTGTCTGCAATTTTCTGGAATAAAAAAATCCCATGAAGAAGCAGCCCTTCCAGGGGAGAGGGCTCTTACTAGGCTTTGGGGAGACCAGAGTAAGATCTTTACTTGTTTTCTTCCATCGTGGAATTAATTCTCAAACCGGTAGTAACCAAAAAACAGACTCATGGAATGGGAAAATTATTTACATCGTGATGTCTTCTGTCCCCCCTCTTCTCTGTTTTTGCCCGTCACACCCGCTGCAGCTAGTCTGACTGGTACTCGTGCAGGATGCTGCCGGTTCAAAGCTGTTGTGTTGCTCAGCCCTGTCTTTTGCGAGTGTTGCCTGGGAGAGCTCTTGTGAACACCCCTGACTTTGTACCAACGTGGAATGAGAACTTCCTGAAACACTGGAAAAAAGACTTGCAGGACAGGAAAATTGCTTCCTTTTCTGTACTGGTGCCTGCTAGCCAGCAGCTCCCTTTCTTCTGGCAGAGAAGCATATTCGCAGCCCTATTCCCCTGGCTCTGGCTGATTTGGTGTCCTGTCTGAAATAGTGGGGCTGATTTTCCTTGGTAGCTGGCTTATGTTTCTCATGTGGTCTCTCACAATGTGGTGTTGTTGAGAAATCGTAAATGCTCTGCTGAGGGAGACTGAGGTGGAGCTTGTGGCTTTGATAAATGCTTAAGAGGCAGATATTTCAGGTACTGAGCTGGCTGCTAGGGATTAGATGCCGCACGGTGCTTGGCATGTTTGACACTCCCTAGGATCACTGGGATCCTGTGTCCTGCAGCATTATGTTGCCAGAACTCCCATAGTCCATCAGTGCAAAATCATCAAGGCATTTGGGCTGGATCTGTACCTCCCCTGAAAGATTGCCATCTTTCTGGCATCAGCATTAGACACACGTGCCATGAGGACGTTCTCCCCCATCTTACTTTTCCTTCTGGATTAGTGTGGTAACTAAGTTTCTGGTTAAGTTGATGCTCTCCAGTTATTTCTGTTTTTTAAATCCCAAACCATTATTGATCCAATTAATGGTCACCCTTTTGTGTTTTTGTAGGTGAGCAAAGACTTGTTAGAGCAGATGGAAAGAAGGTAAGAAACTGTCTCTTGAATCAGAGATTAAAACAAAGATGGGGTTTTGTTTGCAGCAAGGTTACTGTTGATAGCTAAGATGCCTTCAAAGATTAACTCTTTTCCCTAACACTTTTGATTTCTCAGTGTGAGAGAG
The DNA here is from genome assembly GCA_000699545.1 of Podiceps cristatus. Lineage (NCBI taxonomy): Eukaryota > Metazoa > Chordata > Aves > Podicipediformes > Podicipedidae > Podiceps > Podiceps cristatus. The sequence continues at coordinate 31,890 of KL256261.1, forward strand.
AGGGATGATAAAATCAAGACAGTTGAAGAGCTGCTTGAGGCAGGACTCATACAAGTGGCTAATAAAGAGGAGGAGCTGAAGGTAAAATCATATATTTTTTTTTTATGGGAAAGTAGAGGTTAAGTGCTCTTGAGCAAACTACTTTGAGTGCTCATAATGCAATCTGAGATCATTCCCTTTGAGTAGGAAAAGCATCTTGTGGAGACAAGATTAAAAACTTTTTGGTAAGTTAGACTAAGCATGAGCATTGATGGTGTATAGTGAGTACTGCTTTCTGCTTAGAGCAGATTTTGTTAAGATGTTTACCTGGTGTATTTTGGAATAAAGCGAATACATCTCCAGAGCTGTATGTCTGCAACATAATTGTTTGCAACATAAATTTGCAATGAATCTCTTTAGGAAAGGATGTTTTGTGAAAATTTGGCTGTATGGGACTCTTGCATCTTTTTGCTTAGTTGGTAATCTGCAGGGTTAAATGGATTATAAACTAGTGATGCTTCTGGGGTGATGCTGAAGGTGTTTCCTTCCTGTTCTGTTTGTAAAGAAGCTAATGATGAGAAATCTAGAAAGCCGATACAAAAAATCCCTATCTGTTTTCAGCTGGGTTTTGTTGGAAAGCTGTGACCTGTCTACCTGGACAAGCCATCACTTTCTTAATGTCCCTGAATTCCAGGTGCATTGCTGACCCCCCTGTACTGGGGAGGGGTTGCACACTAGCAAACTGTCAGGTTACTAAACAGCCAAAGACGTGACCATGTCACCTTGATGTTTCCCTGGACTCCAGCTTCCTATAGATTGAAGTCCACTCTGAGTTGTCTGTAATGAATAATTAGTCCATTGAATACTTTGGCTCCAGCTGCTGCAGAGGGGATCTCTTTCAGGCTTTCAAAGTCTTTTACTTGTTCTAAAAGAAATGACTTTTTCCATCAAGCTTAACACTTTTTCCCCAACAAATGAGTCTTTCATTATCTGTGTGTCTGCTTTCAAAGGCACTGCGAACGGAAAATTCATCCTTGAGAAAAGAACTTCAAAGTCTGCAAATTCAGCAATCGGAGCAGGTAGTACTTTTCATCTAAAACTTTTATTACACCTAAACTAAATCTAAAAGAATCTTGCTGCAGTTGCAAAAGTCAAGGGAGAAAGGTGAAGAAGTCTTTTGAAGCCTGTTGGCAAAGCATCCTGTTTTCTTCCAGCCTTGGTCTGGAAGCTGATACTTCTGTCAAATACTTCCCTTGCGTAAGTGTCAGAAATGTGGCAGATGTAAAGGTTCCAATTCGGCAGCAGTTCTGGGTTGGTTTGAGTTTGCCATGTGCTGAAATGGCTTTTTTTCCAGAAGCCTAGTGCAGCAAGCACGGCTTGCTCATGACGCAGCTCATTCTGCATCAGCTTCATTATGCATCTGTGAGCTTTCCGATGTTAATCCACGCTTGTGCAGGTGTGACTTAGCCCCCTTCCGTTTACGTCTCTGTTCAGTGACATAGTATCGCTGGTTTTGATGTGCACTCGGTGCCGATCGGGAAAGGCCTTTCCTTGATGTCCAGGTCTGCTTGCGCAGCTCAGGAGAGCACTTAGTTTCTAGAAAATCAGTTATGGGAGAGGAGAAGCACAGTGTCTGTGGAGGTGTGTGGTACTGCCAATGTGAACAGGTTAGCTGATCAAATGCTGGGTTGAACCTCAGCCTCTCCTGGTAAAGACAGTGTGGGTTTGCTTTTGTTTTCCTGGAACTTGCAGCAAACTTGGTATTATTGGTTTGCCAGGAACTGGAGACCAACAGCTAATTTTCTCAGGAGCAGCCGGATAGATAAAATCATTAGGCTGCTGCATAGTTTACCCAGTGCCAGAGAGCTGAAGCGCTCTACTCCTTACCCCTCAACACCGGCAGGTTGTTTTGCTCTCTTGTGGTGGGGGTGTGTGTGTGGTTTTTTTTTTAAGTTGAAGTTCTGTTTTTGAACAGGTTTCCTTCCAGTCACTGGTGGAAGAACTCCAGAAAGTGTAAGTTACGGTACAGATTTCCTTTTTGATTGTTACTTCTGTCTGTCTTTATTCCATGACTACAAGTGTTTTGCTTCCTTGAAATGACTTGCCTTTAACTGGGTGAAGTGTGTGTGTGACAGGAAGCGTTATTGCTTTGGAAACATGTCGAGTCGAATCAGTACCTTTTGGAAATCCAGTTGCTTCTCTGCAAAGCAATTACCTTCATAAGCCTAACTCTGACTAGGCAAGGAATTGCATGGAATTGTCAGATAATTCTTTTTCTTCAGTAGGCACTCTAACAGGAGTGAGCTTGTTCACTCTGTGTGTGTATTTAAAGTTAATAAATACTTTGGAATGTCCAGTGAAGGCTGAAGTATGTGCCATTCCAGGGACTATTGATACCTTAATTTTCATTTTTAGACAGTAATAATATCTATTTAGCATGTGAACTACTGGTTGTGTAAAGCCAGCTTGTTCTGCGTTATTCCCAGTCTTACTCCTCCTATTTGTTTCTCTCCGGTCTTGGGATTGCAGTGAGAGGTGGCGCCTGCAGCAGCGGGAGGTCCCGCTGTGGATCCCGGAGCCTGGCGATGTGATGTGATAGCCCACCCAAAGCTTGTGTATTCGCTCAGGTAGCGCGCTTGTTCAGCCGGCTAATGTTGTTCCTCTGCTCTTTTGAAGGATCCATGAGAAGGATGGAAAAATAAAATCAGTGGAAGAACTCCTACAGGCTGAAATCCTTAAAGTAGCAAGCAAGGAGAAGACCGTTCAGGTATCTCTCTGCAACACCTACCTTCCTTTTTGTGTCTACGCCACTGACTACCATTTACTCGTTACTGCATGGCATTCTATAGTGAAGAATTTGTAGCATCCATTTTTTGTGGCGTTTTTTGTGTTTCCATTGTCCAATCCTGTCTGTTTTGTCATTGAAAAGGCTTTGACACAGGAAATAGAGGCTCTGAAAGAAGAAGTAGGAAATTCCCACCTTGAGATGGAAAAACAGGTAAAATACCTTAGTGCCAGAAGTGTGAAACAGCATTGCCTTGGATGTGCTGCTCACTCATTTCTGTTCTGGTGTGTTTTCTGTCACTGGTGAATGTCATTGATAAGGGAACTTCTTAATGGTAGTGCTACGCTATTCTTCAAGAAAAAGCTGTAAATATGTAGTATAACTACTGCTGTCCTTCAGAAACCACAGTCCTTTGGATGCCTGATCTTCTGTGACTTTTAGTATGAAATTTGGCAAGAATTGCTATCACACAAAGTATTGTAGCATTAGCTCTGCCTGGGTGTATTGCATACTGTCCCTGTAGTGTAAACAAAGTCTTAGGACATCCTTTGCGGCTGGCACTTCGGAAATTTCAGGTGCCGAAGGTGCTTCTCCTTTTGATGGCCTTTATGTCGCTAGAACGATACTACTGGCCCAAATAGTATTTTGTGTCCAGGTAAACCTGAGACTGTTTTCTTTCCAGTATCCAAAGAAAGCCTATCTTGGCAGAGTAAGTTTTACTCTAGCTTTCAGGAATGCAAAAATGGAGGAATATTGGCTTTTTTGGCACGCTTGCTGTCTAGCATCCAAAACAACGGGAACCCTTGTTTCCTTAGGGAGCCCATTCTGCAGGCAGCTTAATCCATCGTGCTGTCAGGAAGCTTGCTTGCTCATTTGTGTGGAGTGTGTGGGTTGGTTTTTTTTGGTCTGCACTTTTTTCCAGTCTTTCTAGCTACATTCCAACGTGTCACCCCCTTTTCTTTCCTTAGCGTTAAAGTTTTGCCCTTTTTAGGCAAAGCTTCAAAATATGTGTTTCCGTCTTGGGCTTTTCCTCCAAAGCAAATTCCCAGGAACTGGAGGAATTATTTGTATTTCCTTCCCTGGAGTTGATGCAGAGCCCAGAACAAAATGCAGTTTAGAGTTTGCCATCTCTGAAAAGCTGCATATGTGAGGGACACTTGTTCCAAAGGTGGGGTATATGCAGCTTCTGGTGTTGTGCAAGCAGAACAGAGGTTTTGGGGAATGTGGAAATCCTCCTGTGTTTTGGTAGAGGACTAAGCAAGCTGTTTGGACAGCCACTACCTACACAGGTAGCCACTGTCAGGCTTTTTCTACAAAATTCAACGGGAACATTCCCACTAAGTCTTGTTTCTTCAATCCATCTTTAGCCTTAGAATGGGAATTCAAGGGTGCACCGACATTACGGAGAGCATCTTAGAAAGCCCTTGCTTGCGCAAAGGTCAAAATGACCAGGGGTCATCTCTCTGACTTGAGCTGCAGTTGCCAGTGAGGTGGTGGTTGTCGTCAGCGTCTGCTTCTTCCTTTGTCTCTTGCGGCAGGAGGGGGGCTGCTTGCGTTCTCGTTTGCACTGTTTTCTTTTCTGCTCTGGAAGCCACACTTCAAATGTGGAGAAAGTAAATAGTGGAGACACTTGGCTTCTCGGAATTTATTTTCCCACAAGAAAAAGTGTGTTTATGCTTATGTAATTGTAACAAATAGTGTCTATTTTAGTAATATCTAATGTCTCTTTTCCTGTATTTCTCCCTAAAGCAGTTTATAGCATTATGTATCTCTTACATGTGCATTGAACTGAAGTACTTGCTATTTTCTTTAGGTGTCAATTACATCACAAGTCAAAGAACTTCAGACTCTGTAAGTACAGTTGTTAATATGTCTGATCTGCCCTGTGTGCGCGCCTCACTTCCCCGCTCTAGTCCATTTTAAGTTAAAATGTTCTTGTTTGTCTGCACTTCATGAAGTGAGCCAGGCTGTTAACACTGGCCTTAGGAGATGCGCGTCCTTATTAAATACTTGGTCCTGTCTGGGACAGCAACCAAGGTGAAGTGCTGTGTGGCTTCGTGAGCCCCAATTAACCTGCAAGGGATTAAATTCAAGTCAGGGTGAAAGGATGTGGACGAGGCTCTGCGGCAAACTTACTTCAGTAATGTCTGAGCTGTCGCTGCATGGGTAAATGAGAATTGAGTCACCGTGGCCGTCAGTCCCTCGGCCCCAGCTGGGGAGGGGGGAACTATGTTTAGATGAGAACACGTGTATGTGAAATCCCTGCAACACATATATGTCGGTGCAGAATTTGTCTGCTTTCCCTTAATGAGCCGTACCACTGATCAAGGGCATCTCCTGCTGAATGTTCACACTTTGATTTTTAGCAGGTGAATTGTTTATGCCTTTGATCACATATGCTGCTTTTGTTTATGTGCTGCAAAGCATAGGAAGTCTTTTTTCTTTTTTTCAGATGGATAAAAGAGCAAGGGTTTATGCTGTGTGTCTGTGTTTAATGGTACAGGTTGAAGGGGAAGGAAAAGCAGGTGAAAACCATGGAGGCCTTATTGGAAGAGAAGGAGAAAGAGATTGTTAAGAAAGGAGAATGGCTGCAGGTAAGCTTCCTTGGTATTCTGAAGGGAAACAAATTCTGTTGCGGTATTTCTGGCTGTGGAAAAGCTACACTTACACTTTTAAACTTGCTTTATTTCCCCCCCAAAGGGTCAGAAGGATACAATTGCACAATTAACCAGTAAAGTTCAGGAGTTAGAACAACAGAACCTGCAACAGCTCCAACAGGTACGGCTTGCAGAGTGGATGTAGCTTGGGGGTGCTGCTCAGTTGAACTGGAAGATTTTGTTTATCTTCTGCTTCTCACAAAGAGTTTGTGTTGGCTTCAACCTACGGAGCTATTTTAAATCCTGCTTGACTAAACCGATAGTCTGCAGTGCAGAGGGCCCACTAGTTCAGCTGTGTTTATTCAAAACAGTTGTTACATGGATAACAAATGCTGACAGCTTTTCTTGTAACTGGGATGATACTGTCCTTAACAAGTAGCTTTCGTGGTCTGAAAACTGAAGCTCACAGACAGAATCAGGGCTGTGTCGTAGGTACCTCCTTGTCAGACTGAAGGCAGCGTCTCTGTAGGGCTGTGGTCATGGAGGAGCTCCCGCTGTAACTGAACGTAGCAGCCCCACTTGAAGTGGTCAGGCTTTGCTGTCATTCCTTCCTGCCTTTACCTGTTGCAGAAGGTGCAACTGGCTAAAATATTTTGGCTTTTAACTGACTGTGCTGGGCTTGAGAACAGGCAACTGGGTGTCCTTGAAGCCATGTAACAGAAGAATTTTTCCAATAAGGCAGTTTTCTAGCTCAGTTTGGATTTTTGTCGATGATAAAGGGGAGAAACTGAGTTGCACTATGTGTCTAGATGGGCATTTATCACAGGGGAAAGGTGGAACGGAGAGAAACTGCCTCGGGTGAAGTTTGGGGTGCTTGGTGTAAGCTGTGCTTCTAAAATCCATTGTGTTTAGATATTCTTGGAGTGATGCCTGATGCAAAATTCCTGGTATTTCTTCGGCAAGTATCTCGCAAGCTGTGTGGTGCTCATGCAAAGAGTTGCTGTTAACCTGGAAGCTTTACTGTGCCCTCAAAATGAGGTTGGGAATTGCTTTGTTTTTTCAGGTATCAGCTGCACCCCAAGTCCAGGACCTGGAGAACCTGTGAGTATGCTTAGTAGTGGTTTCTCCAACACCTGCTGGTAATACGCATTCAGTACTGGTGTTTATCTTAAATTGGAACGTATGAATTGGTTTCAAGAATTTTATGGGCTTAGCTAAAATAAGCCGTTAGTGCTGACGGACGTACCCCAGCCAGCGTGTCTGCCGCTGTGTATAATAGCGAGCGTCTGGTGTCCCTGCCTGGCGTGCCGAAGTAGTACTGCTCGTACGCTTTGCGAAAGTGAATGATCGCCCAGGGCTCTACTAACTAGTGAAATTGCTGCTGCTACTTGTATCTAGTGATAATTTCTCCTTCTGTTTAGCATGTTTAAAAGAGTGTGGATTTAAGTGCCCGTGGCTGAGTCGGTAAAAGCAATGAACAGATTCCGCTTGCCGTTTTCAGTCTGGGATGCAATAGTCAATTCTCCAGCTCCTGTTTTATGGTGTAACGCTGCCAGCTTTTCCTCTATTTTGACTCTGCTTTGTCTGGCTGCTCTCAGTCGGAGGAAGCTTGTACGAGACGGTGCCAAAAAGGGCTCTGTCTTCAGTGCAGCTCTTGTAATGTGCTGCCCTGCCAGCACGGCTCCTGTCTGGCCAGTACCTGGCACCTCGGGCAGCCTCACCTTTGGGAGACTGTCCCTGGCACCCTCAGAGCCGGCTGGCTTGCAGGATTCGTTCGGGTGATCAATTGCTTCTCTCCCACTTCTGCGCTGAAGGCCGTAGAGATCAGTTATGACTAAATGTGTTTGCTGATTGGCATGTGAAACGTCTAGCTTGCTTCAGACCAGTTCTAACCAGGTAAGTGGTGCAGTACATGTTGTTGCAGCTGGCAGGTATTTTTACGAGCTTCCTTGGTTTGGAGCCATAGTGCAATGGCTTCTTCTCCGTGTGTGTGTGTTCTCCTTTTGGCTGATTATTATATATATCATACAAAATTTAGTTATCTTCTGCTGCTGAAAACGGTTCCAGCTAGACTGTCTCTCCCTTTTTAGCATAGATTCTTTAACCCTTTTTTTGTGCTTTTTAAATCATCTCTGCAGGTTGAAAGGGAAAGAAGAACAAATGCAGAAGTTGAAAGCTGTAGTGGAAGAAAAAGAGAGAGAAATTGCAAGCCAAGTAAAACATTTGCAGGTAGAGTTTTGTTAGAAGTGTCTTGTGTTGGAAGGAGTGTATGTATTGTGAGTGTCTATCTGTGTGTATTCCTGTGTATATATTGCCTCTTTCTTTTCAACAGGGTGTGCAAAAGGAAAATGAATCTTTTAAAGCTGAAATTCAAGAATTAAAGCAGGAGAACTGCAAACAGGTAAAGCTTCCAATTGCAGTGTTACTGAGCGAAATCAAAGGGGGAGTGGTGGTAGCTTGTGTGGGACGCGTGGAAAACCAGTAGTTGTATTGACCGTGCAAATCCAGGGACAGCTTCAGGGTTGGATTGCACTAAGCCAGCTTTTCTGGCTGCCGCCTGTCTGTTCCTGCTTCCCTTTATCGTGTGGGTTTGCACCTTGTGCTCTTTCTTACGCCTGCTGTGTTCTCGCCTGGCTTTCCACCCCTGTCTTTACATGCTCTATCGCAGCCAGAGCTGTTCTGGCCAAAGGAGGCTGGACAGGACTCCCTCGAAGGCCAAGAGTGCAGCTGCTTAGTGTTGCAGCGGTGCCCGCTTAACAAGGCGGATCACGCCCTCGGCATCACTCTCTGCTGCGGATCTGCTCCTAATGAGTTTCTGATCTGTTTGTAGGCATCTCTGGCTGTCCAAAGTGAGGAGCTTCTGCAAGCGTGAGTACTGCCAAAAATTCAGTGCGATAGATAAGCACTTCGTTTCACTTATTGCTGAGGAAATTTGAAAGATGAAATAAATGCCAAATGTACAATATCAATGTGTGAGAAGTGGCCAGGGGAAAAAAAAAAATCTTTATTATCTAATAAAACTTGAACATAGAAATTCTGCTCATGCTAATAATCCTCAGCTGCCGTCTTCTGCAGACAGTGCTTACAATATGTTGTGCTTACAATATGTTGTGCCCACAATGTGAGCAAGCCACAATTGATTTAATTTTAAATGCATGCCAGCTCAGCTGTGTGTCTGAAAAGTTAAATGTTGGTGTTTCAAGTAAAAGTGACAGGTTTTTTTTCTTGGAACCTCAGCTTAGTAGAGGGTGGTTCGTATTATGAAATCATGTGGTGGAAATCTCTTCCCAGGGAAAGTCTCGGGGGTAAAAGTGTGCTGTAATGTAGAGCTGAAGTGCACTAAAGAACTATGTGGAAGCTAATGCCATACTGGCTTATACTGTGCTACACAAATTGCCGCTGTCATGCGTTTTTGGCTGGCGGAATTATTTTACTTTTAAGTTAAATGACTTATAAATTGTGGACTAGGTGCTTGAAAAAAGAACGCTTTTATCCAGCAGGCAGTGCCAGTTTTGTGGCGTTGTACTAGCGTGGGCTGGCTGACTTACCCTCGTCTAACGCATTGCCTTTCTGCGGCCTTGATTAAATGTGTGCAGATGCCTGTTGTAGGCAAACAACAGCTTTACAATGGGCTTTGCTCTGGCAGCCCACGGTTCACAGAGCAGTAGGAAGCAAATGGTACTGCCAAGTCAGTGAGAGCAGCTTTTCAAAGGGAGTGTGTTGCTGGAAGGATAGGAAAGTTAGTGTATATGAAAGGGTGTCAGTGCTTTACTTGAAATTTCTTAAATGTCTCCTCACTTGTTTGTGATTCTCTTTACTAATTCAGGGTTGCAGAGAAAGAGAAGGAAATCGCCAGTCTCCAAAATGAGCTCACCTCTCAGAGGAATGCTTTTGAGCAACAGAGAAAAAAGAACAATGTAAGAAAATATGCCCCCCTCAGCTCCCCAAAAAACCCCTCCAGACCCCAAAGAACAACCAAAACTGCACATACAACACTCCCCAATGCCTTGGGCGTTCTGCTAAGAAAATGTTTGACAGTTGTCTGCCGTATTGTGTCCCCTGGACGCCCCTCTCCTCTTGTCTTAGAGTGACTAAACATCTCTTACTTTACTGCTCCAAATTTTGTCAGCTTTTTGACGAGTTGCTGGTTTGATGAGAGGGAGGAGACTTCCTGGGGGACAGCAAGTTCTCAGGCTTGGGTTCAGCCTGGTTAGCCCCGTTCAGAAACGCGTCCTTTGCCAAGGGAAGTAGAGGGGGTCTGGGGAGAGAGGGCGGGAGGATGAAGGGGGGCCATGCTCTGACCGAGTTATGGTCAATGTGTGTGGACATGGGAGGAGACATTACCTTCAGGGGGTCTCAGATCTGACTCTTCCCATTCTTAAAACTGACTAATCCTGATCTTCCGAAGGAGGTGTAGGGCAGTGAGCCTTCCTCTACAGCAGCCGCTGATGGTGCGGTGTGAGTTGTTTGTGGGTGGAAGTAAAGGCTCTGTCTTCCACCACAGAGCTGTGAAATTACCTCCTTATGATACACTACCTGTGCAGGGCAAAAGAATGTCATCTTTTAAGTTATATGAAAAAGTTGTTAAATAAAATACAGGGTTTTTAGCTCGCCTGTCTCTCCTTGATAGCCTGTAAAATCCAATGAATACTATGCAACAAGCTTTATTGATTAAGAGCGGGACAATACAAGGAAGAGGTACAAGAAAAATACTGAGAAGGTGAGCTTTTGAGCAATTATTTCAGCTCTTAAGCAACATTAAAGCAGAGGGAAAGTGACTGGGTATTCTCAGAAGACAGATGAGCTGGAAAGGTAGAACATATGTGTGCCTGTTTCCTGGGGAACTGCAAGGTCTAAGTACCCTTCGTGGTGCAGGCAGAAATCTGGCTGCTGCTAAAGGCAGACCATGCCTGTAGGATCCAGCTTTCTACATTGCAATTTTGTACAATCTTGTTTATGTCCTGTGAAACAGCCCTTAGGATAGCTGGCAATTGGAAGTGGTAAAGCAAAACTAGTGTAGGTACACGCTAGGATTTGGATGCCACTTTGCATGGTGAATTAAAGAAAAATAAAATACAGCATTTCAAAAATAGCCCTTTGCTAAAGCAGATTGCTCTGGAGGATGGAAAAAAATTAAAATATATGTATATATATAAAAAAAAAAAATCTAAGTCCCAAGTACCGCAATCTCCTCCCCACAAAGCCCACAGTCCTTCATAGATAAGAGCTGCGAGGCTGTTTTGGTAAGAGCTCTCAGCCTCGTAACTGAGCTTGCAAGTTGACGTCTTGTGGAGTACACGTTTGATGACCTCGCCAAGAAAGATGCAGGAGCACGGCACGGTGGTGTTTCCACGTGGATCTGGGGTGTGCTTGCCACTGGTGAAATCCCAAAATCCTCCCAGGAGGGCACTGGTGAGCAAACCAGTTTTCTTTGGGCACAGTGGAGCGAGCTGCATGGGTAAACACTGTGAACCGAGGCCCTGGGCTTTGTGTTTCTAAAATCAGTCCTTGGCGTAGTAGGTTTGGGCTGAGGCCCAAGGATCTACGCAATTAGATCTGGTTGCAAGCTCAGGGGCATAAATGTGTACACCTCCATGTATACTGGGGTCCATGCTGGGTTCCGCAACGCGACATGCCTAACACTCTGTTGTGTAATCTGTGGTTTGGTGTCTGTGTTCCTCACTACTTTTGAAAACTTCCCTCTTTTTCTTCTTACAAATGCAGTCAAAGTGTGGGGTTGCTGTAGCGATACGTTCTGCAGTAACACATGGATCAGTTTTGGAGATGGGGGCAGGTTGGGCAGAAATTGGCAATTTTTTTCCCCGTTTCGTTCAAACTCTTTGAACATCACATTGTTTTTGCTAGTGTATGTCATCGTACCCGGCAAAATCATCTTGCAGTAACCAGCATTTAAATGCAAATGGTGGAATGTAATGCAAAATATATCTCTGAAGTAAAAGCGGAAACAGTTTGAATATTGGCTGAACTGAAATCATTCTTTCTAAAAATGATTAGGACCTTCGGGAGAAAAACTGGAAAGCAATGGAAGCATTGGCATCAACTGAAAAATTGCTGCAGGACAAAGTGAACAAGACTGCCAAGGTTGTAATGTTAACTGCTAGAAACGATGCGTTAAGCTAGAAGCAGATCTGCAGCTGATTTTTTTTAAATGAAATGGAGGCATTTAACTTTTACTGCAATTTAAATATAGTCTGTTCTGAGTGATCATTCATATACTCTCATCTCTGCTTCTTCCTGTCGTCTTTAGGTTTCTTTATTTTTTTTTAATCCTTAATTTGTGGGCATGCTGATTTTTAATTTGTGTAATTGTTAGAGCTGTTGTGAATAGTTTTTCTTTGTGGGGAGCTCTGGAATAAAAACTGTGCTGGTGAGCACCCTGCTTTCATCTACTGAGCTTTTGCTGTGCTTGAATAAATTGATTGGTCCTGTGAAGAAAGAGGACTAAATTATTATTTAAAAACCTGGGAACTTCTCAGGAAAATGATGTCACTGCAGCTGTGAATTTCCTCCTTGAAAGCATATGAAGCTTGACATGTCTGGTCAGAGCCAGTGTTCAAAATGATGCTGGTGTGAATTGTTCTGGAAGGACCTTGCATTTGCTATGAGTCTGATTTGGTGTTAATTACCCCTGTGCAGATTTAAAAACAAAACAAAACAAACCTCACAACTTTAAAAACATAAGAACACAAATCAGGTAGCTAGAAACAGATGAGCCCTGGTTTGGGATGGTGCGTCTTTTGGAGACGTCTTTGCTCGGTCCCGTGTTCAGAGAAGCTGTGTACCCGCTTTTGCTGTGTGCTAACACTTGCCTGCTTTCTCTTGCAGTCGGAAGAGTTCCTCAAACACCCCTTTGCCCCTTTGCAGTGGTTCCTAAATTGCTGAAAACTAACTCATTTAGCACGGCTTCACAGCCTAATGTCTCCTGTCCTTTTCTGTCTCTGAATCTCAACCTACTAATGCCACCGACCTCTTGCAGCAGAGGAGCTCAGAGCAGCAAGGCACAGTACCACTGCTGTCAAAGCAAAAAACAAGCCCAAATATTAGTGAAGGATTTTTGCTGAAAGCCGCCTTCTGCGGTTTCAGGCTTTCTGCATTTGAACGTATATGGGAGCCTGAGTGTCGTATGGCTAAATTTTAAACCAACCTGCCACAGGCACAGCAAGCAAATGTCCTGTGGCTGGTCTGCTCTTTAATGTTAAATAAATGGAACGTTAGATCTGTGGTGCCCTTGGCTCTGTGTATTTCTATATGCAGAGCAATGACAAAGAAAACCTGGAGATTGTCACACAGCTCTAATAATTATTTGCCATTGCATCCAAGCTTGGGGAAGGAGGACATAAAGGTCTCCCCGTTGAGTACTTACAAGTAATATTTAGAAGATACAGTCTTGCTTTCTTGGCCTGGTTCAAATGTGCATTAACACAAAGTTTCTTTTAGAGTTTAATTCTGGTTTTGATGCGGGGATGTTAATTTATGGTGGTTTCCCCCCCCTCCACCTAAAGTTGTTTAAGTACGGATTTCTAAGAAATTGTTGATTGCCCAAACTTCTAGTTTTTGAGGTTGTTCAACCTGAGTCCCCCCTCCCACCTAAAGTTGTTTTTAAGTACGGATTTCTAAGAAATTGTTGATTGCCCAAACTTCTAGTTTTTGAGGTTGTTCAACCTGAGTCACAGGGTTGGTGTGATCTGTGGATGCAGTTACTCAGCCCAGTGTAGTTTTGTGTTGTGAACAAGTGAATGATGGTGTAATTTTTGTACAAAAAGGCAAGATTGGAGGAGAAGTTAAGAAAATAAAAGCTTAAGCACAAATGTGAAGGCCAAATTCTGAAGCAATTCAGTGTCAATTTTTGAAGCAAGTTACTGGCAATTTTAGAGGCTATAGCACCTTTCTCACTTAAAAAATAACTTTCTGGGTTAAGTGAGTTACTCTAGGCTTAGAACAGGCTATTGCCAGATCCGTGGAGCGTGTTGCCCAATTTCACGTGAGCCCCTCTCTTGGTTTAGGAGAAGCAGCAACATTTGGAAGCTGCCGAGGTGGAGACGCGCGAACTACTGCAGAAGCTGTTTCCTAAAGTCTCTCTTCCTTCTAATGTGGTAAGAGAAAGTGGCTCTTCCTACTCTGTCTGGGGGCCGGGGAGCTCTGGTCCTGCTGTGCTGGGCAGTCTGGAGCAGTTCCCAGCAGTCCCCCTTGCTCCAAGGGCAGTGGGACATGAGTGTCTTCTGCTGGTAATACAGGAAGCCGGAGAGGGACTTCTGACAGGGGTGTGCAGTGACAGGACAAGGGGTGATGGGTTCAAACTGAAAGAGGGGAGATTTGGATTAGATATTTGGAAGAAATTTTTTTACCATGAGGGCGGTGAGGCCCTGGCAGAGGCTGCCCCATCCCTGGCAGTGTCCAAGGCCAGGCTGGACGGGGCTTGGAGCAGCCTGGGCTGGTGGAAGGTGTCCCTGCCCGTGGCAGGGGGTTGGCACTAGATGATGTTGAAGGACCCTTCCAACCCAAACCATTCTGTGATTTGATGAATACCTGTACTTGCTAGCAGCAAAGAAGCAAAGCTGTAGATGGTTTCTTGAAGAAAAGTGTTAAAACAAACAGAAAGTTACCATTTTTTTTACTGCTTCATCTGCCTGTGTTATCTCATGTCTGAGGTAGTAAATTTTCAGGGGTGGGTAAGGTCTGCTGCGTGTTTGCTTACTGTCTGGCACGACAGGGATCCATCTTCCCTGGCTGCTGTGCAGATAACGACTGGACACCCTTTCCACTGCCTTCATTTGGTTTAGATTGTGCAAATAAAGTGAGGCTGCAAAAACAGGAGCTGCATTTGATTTGTAACAGAATCGTAGAACAGTTTGGGTCAGAAGGGACCTTTTCAAGCCCATCTAGTCCAACCCCCTGCCATAAGCAGGGACATCTCCAACCAGATCAGGTTGCCCAGAGCCCCGTCCAGCCTGGCCTGGGATGTGTCCAGGGATGGGGCTTCTGCCACCTCTCTGGGCAACCTGTGCCAGTGCCTCACCACCCTCTGTATAAAAAATTTCTTTCTTATATCTAGTCTCTATCTCCCCTCTTTCAGTTTAAAACTGTTCCCCCTTGTTCTGTCACTACAGGCCCTGCTGAAAAGTTTGTCGCATCTCTGACCTCTGTGGGCAGCCTGCACCAGCACTTCATCACCCTCATTGTAAAAAATGTCTTCCTTAGATCTGGTCTAAATCACCCCTCTTTTAGTTTAAAACCATTCCCCCTTGTCCTATCACAGCAGGCCCTGCTAAAAAGTTTTTGCCCATCTTTCTTATAGGCCCCCCCCTTTAAGTACTGAAAGGCTGCAATAAGATCTCCCCAGAGCCAACATCTAGAGGTTTTGAATATTCATATTGAAAACTATTCTCTAATGTCCTAAAGTTAGTCTCCTGATGACCTAGAAATAGTCTTTAAAAAAGACTGGTTCTGTAAGGTTTCAGTCTTCCTGGCAAGGTCCCTAGAATTACATGGCAAGTGTCTGCTTTAACTGCTGGGGGATTTTGGAAAAGCTTCCCTTAAGCCTTCATCTACTTCTTTAAAGCCCTGACACTTGCAGGGAGACCTCTGTCACCCAGTCGTATTTGGCTCTTCCAAGCCCCCATGATCTGTGTTTCACTCGTAACATCATGCTCCCGAGTTGCTGCCTGCCAACTGTCGGCTTGGTTTGGCTGTGTGGGGTCCCGGCTGTGCAACTGTTGTCGGGCTGTGTTAGCCCTGGGGAATTAGGCGATGGAAGTATTGCTCCACAAGCCTGCAGTGGGCAAGCGAATGTCCTGAAGATAGATGTATTGAGGTGGTTCTCAGTTTTAACCGAATGCATTTCCCAGCAGAGTCACAGTGAATGGTTATGTGGGTTTGAAAAGATGGCTAAAGAATACTTGAGAGAGGCTTCAGGATCGGGAGACGGCCAGGGCAGGATCGGAATACGTCAAGGTAGGCGTAAACGGTGGACAACCTGTGTGTGGCATAGCGTATTTTTCCAGTGTAAATCTTGTAAATTGTGCTCTGGATTGTGAAGTTCAAACTGGCAAACAAGAGTCAAGGAAATTGTTTTATAGATACTTGCATCTTGTAAATCAGAAATGTGTTTGCATCTGAAAAGCACCTTGTGGAATTGTGAAAATGTTCACGAAACTCAAAATCCCTGTTTCCTTTTTCAAATAATTGATTTTTTCCAGATGACTCAGAATTACTGCAGTAACTCACACAAAGCTTGTGATTGAGTATTGAGAGTTGTAGGTGTACGTTGTGCTTGCTGTTGGTGCCTTCACGTGGGTTGGAAAGACACACCTGCTTGCTTGTTAAAATAAGTAACAGAACTCAAATCCGCCAGCTGAGACGTGACTTTTGTGGTCCTTTTTTTCCTTTGCCAGGCTATGGAGCAGAAGTTGAAGGAGGCTGAGGAAATGCACGTACTGCTGCAGCTGGAGTGTGAGAAATACAAATTGGTTCTGGCGGAGACGGTAAGCTGGACGCCTGGTTGCCCGTGCCTTGTGATGTTGCAAGCTGCCTTTCTTCTGCTGTAAGCTTTCGAACCGTGCTCTCTTCTTAGGAGGGGATTTTACAAAGGCTACAGAGGAGTGTGGAAGAGGAAGAAAGCAAATGGAAGATAAAAGTTGAAGAATCACAGAAGGAACTTAAACAGGTATTTCTGAAGACCTGCTTTTTGTGGCAGCTGGGCAGTTTCTGCTTGAAGTCGCAGAGAGTGTTTGAGCGCTGTGAAGGGAGGTGTAGAACAGCCCTGGCTGCCTGGTTTGATGTGTGCGTGACCAGTAGATGAAAAAGGTGAAGTCTGCAACCAGTATAACAGGAAAGATCCCTCCTCATAACAATAGGATTTCTGGTGCTCTGCTACATAGTTTTATGCTAAGTGATGTTTAATTTTTTTTAGGAGCACATTTCTATTTAAAAAACGAAGTAGCAGAGTAGTTGTCGGTGTCTGTAGATTTGTGTGGCTATTCCTGTTGCCATCTTTAGATGAGCAAGAAAAAAATGAAGAGCACAGATACAAGGTCTGTGCCCATTATGGCAAGTCTGGATCAGTCCTTTGCAGATGATGCGGGAAGCAGCCGAATGGCCTGTAATATTAATGCTGAGGGGATAGAAAGCCAAGGATTCAGGAATGTACATGTGTCCCATTAATGTGCCCAGGAATATGTATTTTTCTGATCCTGGCAACTCAGACTGTGTTTGTTAAGCACTGGATTTTTTTTCAAAGTCTGTTTGTGAACAGATACTTAAATTTTAGCACAAAGAGTCTGTATCATAGAATCATAACAATTTTTTGGAAGCTGTTAAAATACTGCTTAATCCATTATGGTCAACTAATTACACTTGAAATTGCCTGCAAAGCTTTCCTTTTTAGGAGGGCTCTGTTGCTAGCAAAAGCGGTAAGAAAAAAGGCTTTTTATGTTTCTTTCCTAATCTAGCGTTAAAGTAGGTCAAACTGTGTTTTCGAAAGAAATTGTTTCTGAAGTACTTCTCCTTAGTAAATTTGAGTGCCAGAGTACGAGCCTGGAGCAAACAGATGATTTATCGACATCTTGTTTGAGGGGCTTATAAAAGGCTGTTGGGTCTTGAACTATAGATGTGCTACCATCTGCTGTGGTGACACAGCCTAAGAGAGACTAAATATGCTGGGTTTGGCTACGTGGATGGCGACAGTGTTCCCTGTCTAGGAGAGGGAGCTCCCTTCCAATGAGTAATGGACAACTCCCTTAGTCCTTATGTTCCACGTCTTTCAGTCATCGAGGTTCGAACTATCAAAGAACCTCTTAAGTTGGGAGAAGGTAGGAAAGGTGTTCGAATGGAGACTCAGTATGTTGAATTATTTGGGTGAGCGTCTTACTCAGTCACGGAGATTTCCTCCTTACTATTTTTAACTTGTAGAAGCAAGCTGTGTGTATATGGAGAGTGTCTTAGACCAACCCAACTAAATGATATATTTCTCTTTCTTGAAAACTGCAGATGCGTTCTTCAGTCATTTCTTTGGAGCACGAGGTAGAGAGGTTAAAGGAAGAAATCAAAGAAGTTGAAACTGTACGTGCAGGTGTTTTTTCTCTTAAAAGCTTTCTATTACTTAAAACGTGATTTAGGCTTATGCTGTAAGTCTGAACTTCCTAGGACTTATCACCAAGTAGTGCAGCCTGTGCTGCAGTTTAAACTGAATCTTTTGGCCAATGTTTTTAAGAAACAGAGAAGCTGGGTACCGGATATTGTTTTTTACTTCTGTACTCACCCACTGGGGCCCTTTCCTTGAGAGTGAGCAGTTGTAGTGCTTGGTGATGATCTTGGGCTTGATTCTTTTTCTTGTTATCTTTTTGAATGTAACAGTTTAAATCTGTACTGTGCAATCACTGGATTTGAAATGCTCTCTAAATGTCATGGAATATTTGATAGAAATTAATAGCTATTAATAAATTGAGAAAATGATACTGCAAGAAGGCATTGAAAACATGTTTTAACTCTGGTTTTCTGTTTCTAGCTTAAAAAAGAGAGAGAACATTTGGAAAGTGAACTAGAAAAGGCAGAAATAGAGCGATCTACTTATGTTTCAGAAGTCAGAGAGGTAAACATCATTGACCAAACTGTTCTTTTTTGGTTACCAGTTGGCTGACAGACTAATGCTTAGCCCTCGTGGCTGAGGAGTTGATATGCTTGTGACCTTAGGGTAGAGCAACACACTAATAACTGAGCAGAAGTTGGCTGGCAAACTAATCTAATGCTTAGCCCTCGTGGCTGAGGAGTTGATATGCTTGTGACCTTAGGGTAGAGCAACACACTAATAACTGAGCAGAAGAAAAAGCGGGCATCCTAAGGAGACAAATCCTAAAACTCTAAACTTCATTTCAGCTCAAAGATCTGTTGACTGAATTGCAGAAAAAACTTGATGATTCATATTCTGAAGCAGTAAGACAGAATGAAGAGTTAAATTTGGTAAGAAGCCTGTTCTCCGCTGGGCACAAACTAGGCTCCCAGCATACTTATGAAGCGGAGACTTATTTCAAATCCTGTCTGTTCTGCTAACCTCTTCAGCTTGATATTTTTGTCCATTGCAATCATTTATGTAGTCTGACTTTTACAATTTGTCTCTTTCTCTGCTCCTAACAATAGCATGTCTGGTTCTTAAGATTTTTTCCAAAGTCTGTGAGACTTTCATTCCTGAAACTTCTTGAGAATCAATGTTTAACAGTGTAGACATATGCAACAGCAAATACAATATCCTTGAATTATTCTCTGGTTGGTTTTTTCCAAACCTTTTGAGGATGCAACTGTGGTTGCATCTGATTGTGCAGAGCCTTTTCCATCCTCTGTATGTACAGAAATTGGCCGAAATCAATGTTAGATGAATTCATCTTATCCAGCTATTCAGCAGCTGGCATTCTGATGCGGCTGAATAGCTGTGCTGGCTTGGTGGACGCACTCTGTTCAGTGTCTTTTGGCTAGCAGTGTTATCCAGCCAGTAAAACTCCTATACTGGCTTTTCTCAAGAAGGAGTTAGATAAACTGAGGCTATACCTATAGACCACAAAGATGCATGGTTTTCCAGTTTGAGTCCTTTCACTTTGCATTTGTTTCAGTGATGTGGTTTTGTTTTGGTTTTTTTTGGTGGTGTGTTTTTTTTGCCTTTTTTTTTTTTTTTTTTAAAGGCTGCAGGAGCAGTTGGTCCTTCTGCTTGTGTTTGAACAGTGCTCTCTTGCTTTTGAGCCAGAATCTGGGAAGGTTGTCTCACCATGTCTTCGGTGGATTTTAGAGTAGTTGATGGGACAACCTCTCACTGCAGGCTGAGCTGCTGATCTTACCAGAGTGCTGCCACTAATGTAACTGGGTTAAAATAGTTGATTTTAAAAAAAATAATCTCCAAAACCACAATAACAATCTCCTTAAGTTAATAGTATGCTTGGCAAGTCTAGGACAGCATTGATTAGCATCCTGCCTCAGCAACCAAAGCCTCTCGTTTTGAAAGCAAGGGAAATGGGAATTGAATACATATCTTGGAGTTAATCAGTAAACGCCAACCTCTTGAATATAAGAGGCAACAATCTATTATGCCTGTAACAACAAAAGCTTAAAAAGCTGAGCTCCCTGCTAGGGCAGCTTGACTCTGCAATCTGATGATGCTGTGCTGGTAGGAGCGTGAGGAGGTGGTAAACAGCAACTGCTTTCCTGCAAATGGCTCAGGAATGCTGTTCAGTATACACCAGTGCTTTGCAGGAGGCCGAGGAATAGAAATGATGGGATTTCAAAATTTGTTTACCACTAACTTACAAGGTGAGCAAGGAGAGAAGCTGAAACTTCAGAGAACCTCAACAGTGCTTCCCCAAAACGTAGAAAACCAGCATCCACCAGTCCAGGTGCTCCAAAGGGGGAAACCTTCCAAGGGTGAGACAAACACAATGTGTAGGTTCGGAATCAGTGAGAATTCAGGGCTCTGAGTAGCCTATTGTTCACTTCTTTAATCCCCTGCTGGCTCCCAAGAAGATTGACAACATTAGCACAGTGCACTTCAGAGGCACAAATCCAACAAAATTGGCACTCGAGTTTCTTGTTAGCACTCCTGTTTGAGGCTCAAGCCTGAAGTGCTGTGGCTGGTTCTGTGTGCTGTGTTGAAGAGCAATTGAAATATTCTTTAAAAAATGTTTATATCCTTTGGAAGGCTGTAGTTTAAGGGCAGCCAGTACAAAGTATTCATCCCTCTTGACTGAAACAGTTTCACTTTTTGGATTGAATCTAAACACAATCGACAACTTAATATACCCCTGTCAGTGATTCATGCCTTGATGTGACATTAACAGGCTGGTTAAGTCAACGTAGTTGGAGTAAGTGGTGCTTTATTAAGATGACAAGTAGAGCTTTTTAGTTTATTCAGCAGTAAAGTGACTGTTTAGCCTGAATTAGGAAGATGACAATCTACATTTTTACATACTTGCTGTGAATTAAGTTGAAGTCTGGGCTGACTTGTGATAAGAGTGCTGGAGAGGCTTAGGTACTGTCAATATTGCCAATGTTCCTACTGGCAATATAGTGTAAAAGTTTAAACCTCTTGTAATGAAGTTGATGCCGATCACTTCTTTTCTTCTGTAGTTTCCATTCTTTACGTTTATCTTTACAGATGGAGTCTCTCTTCCTTGACTGTCCTTGTAAACCTCATCATACATGTTGACTAATCCAGTGTGTGCGATAATTGTTAGTAATCTTACTGCCTTTGCGGTCAGTGTGCACTGGGTTAATCCATGGGACGGACAGATGAAATCTCTGTGTATATGAGGGAAACTGATTTTCTTTGTTACTGTTTTGCAGCTGAAAACGCAGCTAAACGAAACACTATCAAAACTCAAAGTCGATCAAAATGAGAGACAGAAGGTAGCTGGCGACTTGCCCAAGGTGAGCAGAGACCCTTAACAGTTGCAGATCTAAATATTATCAAAACCCTCAAGATCTGTAGCTTCGCAGTGCTGGAGAACGTGGTGATTTGAGCGGCTTGAGCCGACTGTTTGCCTGGTGGGGTGTCTTACTCCACTCGCTGGTTCCCCAGGTGTCTGGGCCTGTGGGTGTAAGAACTCATGCGAGACACCTGCGTGTCTGTTGAAATGATAAAAATGCAACTAACAGCTCTGTTTAATTATTCCTCTTGAAAGGGTGTCTTGTTCCTGATGATTTTATGCCAATGGGAACAAGTGGTGATTTGGGGCTGACAGTTCTTTAAATGAAAAACCCCAGCCTAACAAAAAGCCCATCCCACAGCCCTACACCCACACCGCAGCCTGAGGTTTTAAATCCCATCTCAAATGGCAGCGGGTTACAAGTTGGTTTACAAGCCATCTGCGCATTTGCACGTGGCTACAAATCGCCTATAACCCAGGAGACTGCAAATCTTTAAAGTTAGCTCTATGTGAGCCTGAAGAGACGAGCAAGTGGGTTACTTCTGCTCTTCCTCAACGGCTGCTCTTGCAAGATGGATTAGAGTGGGAAATCTTTAAGCACAGGAGGTCTCAGTGCAGTCTGTCACCCCAGAAACAAGCCTCTCGTGGGAGAATTGATAAATGGAGACAGGAATAGCCTGCAGAGTGGCTGAGCTCTGGCTCCAGACTGTGTAACACCGTGTTCCTTCAGCGGGAGATGCGTAGTAAGGAAAAAGGGCTGTGTTCTTACAGGGCTGGAGTGGGGACAGCTGTTGGGGGGGCAGGTGTTGTCCTGGGACTGGGGACAGATGATCACAAAAAACACTGCTAGGAGGTGAGGAGACAAAGGAGACCTGCTGCAATAAGGTGTTTAAAACATTTTGCTCAGAACAATTATGTTGGATGTTGACATACAAAGTGAGCTGTGACATCGTTGTCATTCACGGTATATTCTGTATAAATGCAGATCTACGATAAGGCTTTTGGAGACCTGCCTGCGCTGTTACTCTTGCACAAAGGATTTGCTGCACAATTTTTACCTAATAACTTGACATGAGACTATTAAAGCTTCCCTGTAGAATTGCTTTCAAATGCAGGCAGGCTGATGCGCAACGTGCCGATTGTAAGGAGACATGTCAATCTTAGCAAATGCGTCGGTCCCCTGAGCAAATCTGGCATAAAACAGATTTCCTCCTGAACAATGATTTCCCACATCTCTAGTGCTCTTGGAGAGATGGGGGTTTGCTTCTCAGCCTTTGCTAATTGTTGTGCCTCTCATGTTTTCTTGGGTTTTTTCCCTCCCCTACAGGCCCAGGAGTCTTTGGCATCTCTTGAGAGAGAAATTGGAAAAGTTGTCGGGGATGCCAGTGTCATTGAAAACAGTGATGTTTGCACAGAGTCGGTAAGTGTTGTGTGCTTTTTTTTTTTTTGAGCCCATGCTCAGAGGCAATGCAAATCTTGTGCATAGTGTGAACTTTGGTAAGAGAGGTCTAGTGCAGGAGGAGGACGTGAGTTGCTGATGGTAAATTTAAGGCTTGATGACAATTCCTGCCCTGCAGCTTGTCAGGGTGGTGTCCTGGAGCTGTATCCCAAGGGTGCTGATGTCTTTCTAAACATTGGGAGTTTTGCCTGTCATCTGGATTGTGACCTCTTTCCCGTGGCTCAAACTTGCAAGGAGGAAGGGGAAAGATACTCAGGATGTGAGATCTGGGCTTCCAAAGGGTTGTTGGTTTGGGTTAAAGTGAGGAGAGCCTGGGGAAGATCCCCAGACTTGTCCCTTTGAGAAGGGAAGCTGAAAATAAATCTGCAGATTACTAAAAGAGCTCAAAATGTTAGCTGCTGGGTTGCCAGTTGCTGGTATTTGTAACGGTAGAGAAAGAACGTGTGTCCTGTAATGCCAAGGCAGGGAATGTCTCTCACCAGGACATTGCCACTTCTGGTCCTCTGCAGCTGTGGGCAGGAGCGTGGCTGATCGTGCAGGTGATTGCTGAGCTCCTTGTGTAGCTGCTGCTCTGAGTTCTGGCCCTAAAAAGACACCACCTGTACCAGTGGCTGAGTCATGGCTTCGTAATGGGGCTTCCCCATCTCTGGAAATGAGAGCTTTCACACCAGCTTCAAAATAGCTTCAGAGCAGCTTACCAGAAGGCAGTAGGGAAGGGGGAGGCCAAAGCAGACGCCTTCCCAGCATGTGTTACACAACTAAGTGGTGTCGATAGAACTCATTACCCATTTTCTTCTGATGGAGAGAGTGGAAATGTACCCTGTCGCTTGAGGGGGAGCGGAGCACTTGCTGGTAGGACAAATAATTTATATCATCTCGTTTTAGCTGCTGAGAATAAGTAGCGTCATCAGCTGCAAGAGGAAGCTGGGAGCCCTCTAAGGAGTGCTGTAGAAAAGCCTTTGCCTTTGGAGTCATCAGCAGAAACGGAACGGCTTTTCCGGGGTGATCAGTGGTGGATGCTGATCAGCTCTTGCGTTGTGGGTTCACAGTGCCCGAGCCGGAGATACGGCTGGGCCTGCAAGACCATCGATGTCCCAACCCTGTGAGCTGGTTTCCTGGGAGGGATGATGGGTCTGCCGAGCCCTCCCCCGTGTTGCCAGCAGGAGTCTGGCTGGTGACGGCAACGATCGGGTGCTCTGTGTCCCTGTCCGCAGCGGGCTGGAGAAGAAAAGCCCTCCTCAAACCAATGCCAAACTGCTTGCCCTCTGCTTGCCCTTCGTGGCTTATCCAGGCAGTACAGCAGACCGGCGATGCCATCAGCACTTTGTCGCTGGTGATGCGGCCGAGCCCCCCTCGGCCGAGCCCCCCTC
>JMFS01007442.1:0-33551 GCA_000699545.1 Podiceps cristatus
AGCTTCCCAGCCACTCCCCCCCAAGCCTGTGATGTTGCCGGGGGTTGTTGTGGCCCAAATGCAGGACACTTGGCCTTTTTGAAGCTCATACATTTGGCCTCAGCCCATAGATCTGGCCTGTCCAGGTCCCTCTGCAGAGCCTTCCTACCCTCAGGCAGATCAACAGTCCCACCCAGCTTTGTGTCATCTGCAAACTTACTGAGGGTGCACTCGATCCCCTCGTCCAGATCATTGATAAAGATATTAAACAGGAGTGGCCCCAACACTGAGCCCTGGGGAGCTCCACTTATGACTGGCCGCCAACTGGATTTGACTCCGTTGACCACGACCCAGCCAGTGTTTGATCCAGGAGAGCGCACACCCGTCCAAGCCACGGGCAACCTGTTTTTTCACGGGAATGCTGTGGGGAACAGTATCGAGGGCTTTACTGAAGTCCAGGTAAACAACATCCACAGCTTTTCCTTCATCCACCAAGTGGGTCACCTTGTCATAGAAGGAGATCAGGTTCGTTAAGCAGGACCTGCCCTTCATGAATCCATGTTGACTGGGCCTGGTCATCTGGTTGTCCTGTAAAATACCAGTGATATGAAGACAATGCACCAGCCCAGTATGAAGTCCTTACCTTCATATGAAAATTACATAATGCAAAATATGCTCATATGTTCAGAGTCTCCTTACACAAGTTTTAAACCATTTCAAACACTTTAAATCTTTGAAAATTTTATATCAAGATATTAATCATTAAGTCTGCTTTGTGTCATCTTCACAAAGACACAATGCAGGCAAGAAGAAGAGCTATTTTTGTGTTTCTGGAAGAAAGTTAGCAGCAACTGACTTAAAATATTTTTATTATATTGTCTGACAATATTCTGCTTGGATTCAACAGGAGTTCATTATCAGTCTGGTAGTCCAGACTGTCTGAGGATCTGGATGACATATACGAGGTTACAAAAGCTGTATTTCCTTCTCTGTAGCCATGAAAAATGGGAAAGGTTCCTCACCTTTCCTGCCTGCAGCTAGACCAAATTTTGAGGGATTCAGCCACCTGAATATGCTTTAGGCATCTCTGGTTTGTGTCCTCGGTCGCCAGGTCCCTGGCACCTGTGTACTCTTACTGCCGTTGTATAATTCAAATTCTGCAGATTTCTTCAGTACTCTGCTCAGCTTTAGCAAGGCTGGCTGAAATATACCAGCTGAGCTCTTCCCTCCCCATATTATTAAGATCTTATATTTATTTTTGTTCCTATGCTAAGGTAATTTGAGACATTAATTTTTCAAACGCCGCCCCCAAATTAAAATAAAATCCCACATGCAGGACTCATCTCAGGTTCTAATGATCTGGTTAGGTTCAGCTGGATCTAAGCGACAGACTGTAAAGCTAAAGAGTGGGAAGATGTCACCTGCATTTACTTTTCTGTAGCGCATCCTGTATTTGAACTAGTGACCTAAGGCTCTCTTTAGAGTCACTGGGGGAAAGTAAGAGTCTGGTCTCTTTTCTATGTCTGATTTGAAGTGGGATGAACTGTGTGCTTGTTTTCATACTCGTGCCTATGTATACTTCTCTTTTCATCCATAGTCTGATAATTTCTTTATACAGATGCAATACCTTTATCTATAGTGTTTATAAAATACAGTGTCTGTATCTTATCAGCCTGACACTTCCCCAGGAACTGCAAAACCTAGAATTACAGTCCTGCCTTAAGTCAGTCAGATTTAAGTAAGGGGTCTCACACACAGATGAAGGCTCTACACTATGTCATCTTAAGCAGAAATTTCATCCTGGACCTAAGTTTCATTAATGCGTATTTCTACAAAACTACTTTTTTTTTTTTTTTTTTTTTTTTTTTTTTTTTTTTATTTTTGAGAAGATTGTATTCATATATTTCTAATCAATTTGGTCATTGTTAATCCCTATCTCTTAAGAATAAAACCTCTGTCCTCACAGCTCGTTTGCAAATACTTTTACCTCTATATTACTCTCTGATGACTTTATTTTGTGGTCCTGTCATCTTATTACAAGGGATCTTCTCAAGTGATCATATAGTTATTAGAAAAACAAGCTGACTGAAGTATAAATAGGTGAAGCACTGGTTAACAAAACCAAGGGAAGTCTGTGACTAGCTATTTCCATTTGATCTTTGGTACTTTAGGAGGGAAAAAAATGCCAGTATTTTCTCTTTGTGAATAAACATGAAGTGGAGAACTAAACCTTTGGCAAAACTTTCTTGTTTTCAGTCAGGTGTGGTCCTGAGATATGGGATATATTTTAAGTGCAGGAAGTAATACAAGGTTGAAGGTGAGCAAATTTATTATTTTTAGAGAAGATAAGACAGAACAGCAAACATTTTCTCCTATGTAACCTAGTTTCTAATTTTCTCTGGAGAACAGTGGGTACCAGAATAAAAATGTGATTTAGGCTATGGAAATTATGCTTAACTCTGTTTTGAGCAGTCCCAAAGAAAGATCTGCTGCTAGTTTTTCTTTCTAAAATCACTGTACTACAGAACCCTAGAGCCTTTATGTTCCAGGAGGAATAAAGGGATGACATCAGGAATAGTGCTGTATATCTCTAATTGCCGCTTTCCTATGTGTGGGGTGAGGGACAACTTCTCATAGCTGTACCTAGTACATCCCAAAGTACTGAAAGACTTGGGAATTTGTAATGTGAGTCCTATAATATCCAACACAGGTCCTGGGAGATGGTGAATAATATTGTCATACAAAGCTTATTAGCATTTATTTTTAAATTGCCCCTACTGGTGATTCTGCCCTCCCCAAACTTCTGTAGCTCCTGAGAAATGGTGCAGAGCCAAGGGAAACCATCTCTGCCCTATCCTGTGAGCCTGGCAGATGGAGGCTTGGGAATGCAGTATGGACTTCTCAGCAAAGTCACAAGAGCTTGAAGGGCGAAGGAAACAATTCAAATTCTTTCCATTCATAAAGCAAGATTTACTTTAAGTTGTTTAAAAAAAAAAAAAAAAAAACAAAAAACCTATGTAATTGATGTGTATGCTTCTGTCTTTTCTGTCCTGCAGGAACAAGTGGGGGGAATGCCTGTACAAGATGCCACTTAACTGACCCCTTCGTTCAGCTCAGCTAGTTTCTTCTTTAGTCACACTCCCTATGATTTCCTTAGGTTAGATACAATAAAATAATTCTGCTTTTGATGAAATTTTGAGTTTGGATTTTAAGCCTCTATCCATGAGCTGAAATGCTTTTAACATCACTTGAATGGCTTGTTTGCCCTCTTCTGTTCCTGGTATCTGAAAGGAAATGTTCTGTTTGCCATCTGCCACCCCAGAGCCAGTTCCTCTTTGTCTCAGGTAGAATGTATTCAGTGAATGCAAGAAATGGACACACTCAGTAAGTCCCTTCTGTCAGTCATTCTCACCATCTTCTTTTTCTATGCCCATGATTTCCATATTTGGACTTTTTTCCTTCTTGTGGTTGATTGACCCCAGCTAGCAACTAAGTACCCACTGACCCCTCTCTCACACTCCTTGCAGTGGGATGGGGAGAGCATCAGAAGAGCAGAAGTGGAAACCTTATGCATCAAGATAAGGACATTTTAATAAGTGAAAGATCCCTGCACATGCAAGCAAACCAAAAGAAGAAATTAATTCATAACTTCCCATTGATGGGCAAGTTCCAGCCATTTGCACCAAAGCAGGGCCTCAGCACACCTAGCAGTTGCTGGGGAAGATAAAAGCTATAACTTGAATACACTTCCCTCCAGCCGCCCCCTTCCTGCTCCTTTGCCTGAGCTTTTATTGCTGACCATGATGTCATACGGTATGGGATATCCCTTTAGTCAATTGGGGTCAGCTGTCCTGGCTGTGTCCCCTCCCAGCCTCTTGTCCACCCCCAGCCTAATTGCTGGAGGGGCCAGAGTGGGAGAAAGAGAAATCCTTGATGCTGTACAAGCACTGTTCAGCAGTAGCCAAAATACTGGTGTGTTATCAACACGCTTTTTAGCCACAAATCCACCATAAAAGCTGCTGTGAAGAAAATTAACTCCATCCCAGCCAGACCCGATATACTTCCTCACAGGTGGAAATGAATTCCAATGAAAGTTCTCCTTTTTAGTCATCTGTCCATCATTTTTATTGAATAGATTTGACCTCTGAGATTTCTTCTCCACTTCTGTGAGGATAATAACTTTTACTCTCTCATTTGCTATACTGAGTTGTCAGTGCTGCTACCAAAATGTGTAGTCTCTATTTGAGGGCTTAGTTTATCTGAAACTATAATCATTGGGGAAATGGATTATTTCCTAACAGATGTTGGTGGAGTTACATTTTGGACTATTGTAAGGCACTAAATCAGCACAGGATTTATCATTCTCTGCAAATGTATCCATACCTTTTAGAAAGTAGTAGCCATACACATTGTAGTAAGAAAGGTAAAATTGTATGTGTTCACAAGCATGTACTTTCGGCAGCTGAATATGATTGCTGAGTGTCAAGGTGAGATTACCGGCTGACAGAATTCTGGTCTAAGGACAAAGAGCTTATGAAGAGACGACAGAAGAATTTGGAAGGTGTTTTCTCCTACCTTTGTTTACTGGCTAAAGTACATCTAGTACTGGCATTTTTCATAAACCATCCCTGCTACATTATGCTGTAGCACTCTGTTAAACAAGTGTTTTAAGTTCTAATTAAACATCTTTGCTAAATCAAAACCACTGTCTGGAAGTACCCACTTTTATGAGCTTTTATTACAATAAGTCACAGTTGCTTGCACAGTAACTTATTGTTGCCCAGTTACTATTATGTTGTTACCCTGGTCCATTCAATTCAGAGTTATCGGTAGCTGTGCTGATTATTGGCTGAAGAACAGCTATGGATCAGTGCACTCTTTCAATTCATAAAATGAGCTTTAATTGTACTGCTGATATTAATTGGACAGTGTGTGTTTCAGGATGTAGGGGAGCTGAAGATTGCTATGCTCCTGATAACCCTTTGTCTGCAGGAATAGTCTATAACGTTGTCCCCTTTTCCTGCCCATAAACTGGGGCACAAGATAACAATAAACAGAGAAAAGTGAATGATTGATGGACAGGGGAAATTTTGCCTATACCATGACACTGTTCAGCAGTGCAAGTGTAGAAGGTATAGTTAGAAAAGACAGGCTAAAAACTTTCAGATTCCACTTAAGGAGCTCTAGGAACATAGTTACTAAGCGGGTTACTTAAGTGCTTAATAGAGAGCAGTTAATTAGGCAAGTACAGCAAACTCACTGATTTTGCTCCAGTGAACTTTTTACTTCACCTGACAATCAACAAAGACCAGGTTAAATAACAGGCTGGTAGAGTAGACACCTCAAGGTCATGAGATGAGCCTGCATGGTACCTTATTTATGCTACAAGTGTGTTGAACCCAGTGAAATTTTGCTCTTGGAAATCTGCAGGTGAGGTAGAACCCTCTTTGGCATTAGTTATGCCAACAGCATAGTTATGCTCAATTCCCTTGCTTAAATAAAGAGAGTTTGAAAGTTTGATTTGCCTACAAGTAGCTTAACTACTTTGCCAATTGTAGTATCTATTGTTAGTGCCGTAGCAAAAGTGACTGAAAAACCTTTTCCTCATTTTATCTTTTTTAAAAAAATTCTTTTTGCCCCTTATTATTGCCATAATACACACACAGCTTAATCTTTAAAGTGAAAGCCAAAGATGGGACCATGGGAAAATCCTGTTTGACAATGACTAGGGCAAAACTTTTGGACTTTCTCAGCTGCCATACATCAACATTGTTTCATTACTGATATAATGGAAAAATGCTATGAACCTCCCGCTGAGGATTTCTCTGACTGCTAGTTAATAATCAATGATCTGTTGTGTGGGAAGACAACTAAACAGTTCAGGAAACTAATAATGAGTAATGGAGCCTTTGATACTGCTTTAAATATGGCTTCCTTCTACCATGACAAGATCTAACTGAACAGTAGGAAAGAGCAGATAAGCTTGTGCTGCTGTTCTCATCAGAAAGCTTTCAGACTTTCCTCACCCTCAAAATACAAAGAAAGGGCTGAATAGGCTTAGACACTTCCCTATTCCAGTTACAGGTTCTAACAAAGCTAACAAAGCACCTGGGATCAGCAACAGAAGAGGCAGCAGTTGTTCTGTTAGTATTTAGTGGTTAAAAAGCAGGTTCTAGTCTATTCCTTTATCACCAGAACTCATTTAAAAAATGTATGGGATGAAGCACCCTCTTCCATGTCAGTACCCCTCTCTTTTGCCCCCTGCCGTTTTAACCCAGGACATGGAATACAAGTAGTCACAGTCAAACTTGGAGCAAAACCATTCTATGATTCTATGATTCAATTTGTTTCAGCTTGGTTTTAGCCTTGTAAATTGCTACTTCAGTCTATGTCAGACCTGAGGAAGGCTTATGTGCTTGAAATTCTGCCTGTTTTGCAGCAACATCATCTAGCATATTAAAAAAAAAAAAAAACTACCTCTCCCACAGTAATAGATGCTGAAGTCTGACCTATTGCATATCACGAGTCATTGGATTCCCCCAGGTACCCTGTAGCTGATTACAATAACCTGTGTTTCAAAAAAAAAAATACTACCTCTCCCACAGTAATAGATGCTGATATTGCATATCACGAGTCATTGGATTCCCCCAGGTACCCTGTAGCTGATTACAATAACCTGTGTTTCAACTGAAGCACACTGTGTTTGGCTAAAGCATAACTTCCTGAAAGGCATCCGATGCTGTTCTTGAGACCGTAGGAGCTCAAGAATCTATTGATTCCTTTGGAGCTTGTTCCAGTGGTTTGCTTCCTTATAGTTAAGAAACGGTGCGCTTTATTTCTCACTTAATTTGCTTGACTTCAGTTTTCAGCTTCCAGTTTTTGTTATGCCTCTGTTAGATTAGAGAGCCCTTGTATTTTCTCCCTGTGAAGGTACTTACATGCTGTAATCAAATCAGCTCTCAATCTTTTTGATAAGCTACACAGATCGAGCTCTTTAAGTCACTTACGGCAAGGGTCAAGAGTGCTGCTGCTAGCTCAAGTATTCAAGCCTGTTGTGGTCAAAGATTACTAATTAATGTCATTAGAAATGGACAATTCTTTGTGAGTGAGTGAGCCTCACAAACACCTTTCAGCTGATGAGTTTAATAATGAGGACTGAAATACCTGTAAGCTGGTTATCTATAATTATGCATATACTCATGAAGACAGAAGATGCCACTTCTTCATTTTAAAGTGGGCTGTATAAGGGAAGGGTATTTAGTGAAAAGCATGAGAATTAGAAGCTCTACAGTATCATTATTCCCTTTTCTGATTTAAATGCTTGCTTCTGTCCTAGCATTTCCTCCTTTTCTTATTTTTTTTAATGCTGCTTTCTGATAAGACCAAACTGATGGCATAATTACTAGGTAAAAATTGTAGGTATCAAGCACCTTCTTGAAATCACTTCTTCTCAGTTTCCTTGCAAGCTAGACTAACTGTGAATATATTTAAGACTGACAGATTGTTCAGCTTTTCATGTTTCTGCACCTCTGCGAAAAAGTTTGGTGGCAAAGCATCCAAGGCCATATTTATACAGGAATAAATATACTTGTTTCACTGCTTCAATAGCAATGTAGTGTGTCTGATTTTATTTCTACAGTAATTAGCAAACTACCCTTAAGGTATCATTCATCATGAGCAAATCCTAGAGGAATTTATTTCTATTTGCAGTCTGCAGGCAAAACTGAGTTATTATTTCCCTAAGTCTTGGCTTTGTGACTACCTTAAAGCAGAAATTATCCCACCTATGGTCAATCCGGCAAAGTCTTTATGATTAACGTCTTATGGAAATAAGGAGAGTCAGTCTTGAACCTGGGTGTGCTGCTTGGTTCTCCCCTCCGTGTTGAATATATTCATGCAGAGTCTGTGATACAGGAACAACAGTTCACACTGAGGCTTATTTATTCTGTTGTTCTAATCACTTGGGTTCACAGAGCCCAAACATGTAATGTTACTAAACTCATATCTAGAAGATTCATCTTCTTTCTCTAGTCCATTGTCATTACCTGTCAGCACCGACCTCTTGGTTGTCAGTGTTGCCAAAAATGACAGCACCTGAAGCAGGGGAAGAAGTGGACAGAACAGAATTTGAATGAAATGTCTTCACATTCACTTTTAGCAATGTCAGTTCCTCACCACACTCGATATTTCAGGCTTGCTTGTGACAAGGTTGCCATTAATATTGGAAATATATTCAAAGCAGGAACTTTTGAATGACTGGACAGTGCAATTCCACCCAGTGCAGAACACGACCTGCGTGGGTACACCCCACATAGCTTTGTCCTGCCTGCAAGGGTGGCAATAGCATGAAGCAAAATGCTGGGCAGGATTGCAGTATCAAACTGTGGTGATGATGTTAGCTTGCTTTTTGGCTGACTGCCCTGCAGGGGAGTGGTAGGAGGGTGAAAACACTTTTTGGTTTATTGCTAAGATCGAATTCAAACCAGAATTAGGGTCAATAATGAGCTTTAGATTGTGGTGACTAATGATAAAGAACAAATTTTTACTCACAAATGAGATGTTTGGAGAGGATGCAAATATCATGCTATTTTTATCACCTATGTCAAATGAGCTGGAGCATGACCTGTGTGTAATTTTGGGTGTTCATGCTGAGACAGCTTCTCACCCTCTAAGTTAGAGAGTAGGATGCAGACTGAAGCCACAGTGTTCACCCTGAACTGGCACCAGTATGGTGTTGGGAGGGTGTTCTTCTCTGTGGGCAAAGCCTCTCCCAGTGGGCCAGCTCTACATCTGTCCCTCTCTCAGGCAGGCAATCAGACATATGGTAGCATATTTGTTGTACACTTTTTATAAGACAGCTAGCTCAAACTAAGTAAGTGCTTGCTACTTTCTACAGTTTTATTTTGGTATCTTGATTAAAGTCCAAGCTGATGGAATCCTGTGATAAAATAAACAACTTTATTCTTCCCATTTTTCTTCTGTTTTTCTAAGTATGCAAGTATAACATTGTGACTGTATCATCAATACATTATTTCTGGTTTTCTTTTCAGTCTGCAGAGAAGAATGAGTATGTGAGTAGAGTGTACCCTAAAGATATGAAAGCCACACAAAAATAAAAAAGAAATACAATATATTAACATTAAAAAAGATTTCCATGACTCGTTGAAATATCATTATTCTTTTGTAACTGGTTCTATGATTTCTGAACATTTGGGATTGCCTTAGTTGATGCTATAATGATTTCTATTTTAACCAAATATCTGCTCTTTTATGAAGCATGACACTTGTTGTTTCCATTCTTTGTTATAGTCTTTTGAATCCCCTCAGTGTTTCTTGAATAGTGTGTGAAATACTTTCAGGGCCAAATCATTCAGTGAAAGACTAAAGTAATTAATTTTTTTTTTTTTTTCCAAAAAATCTATTCAGTATACTTTCTTGACTTTTTGAGATTTCTTCTTTTGTCTATCTTGTTCATATTCTGCATGTAGTTTGGAACAGTCTGGGGAGTCCTTATGTCTTCAAATCACTATCGAAAATGATGATGCTATATATTCTGTTCCTAAACTAGGCTTTAGTGTATGTGTACATACATTAAGAATAGTACTGAGACATGACATACATATTTGTTTTTTCCTTGAAGAATATTATTACCTGACAGTCAAGAAGCCAGAGAAGGGTATTTGGCAAAAAAATTGGATGAAAACTCTTTGTGAAAAATAGTTTAACTTTGCTCCAGAAGGTATGATGCTGAATTTATCAATGGAGTAGAACAATGTTTTACTTGCATACTTGGAAACAGGTGAGGGAGCAGGTTAACAGAACAAATTAGGAGGATCACGTCTGTCTGCCTTCATGTCTGTTTGGAGGGTACTAGTCCAAAAAGACATAGCGTTTGATCTGGAGAAGTGCTTTTCTCAGGCACACAGATAAGTAGTTCCTGACATGAATGATTTAGCAGGACACAATGCAGTGATGAGACCCCCAGAGGAAGGAAGTACATTTCATGTTTTCCTTCAGTTTTAGGGTAGGAAGAATGATGAAGCTGAGCATTTATCCAGTAGAAGCTTCTTATGAGATAGAGGAGTGTGTAAGGGGATGAGAATTCAAGGGCTGTGAGAATCAGTGGGAGGAAAAGCCTAGAAGTGCTCCAGCAGAAAACAAATGTTAAGCAGATGCTCAGCTGTGTCAGGGACAGAAGGTGAAAATTTGAGAGCTGAGCAAAAACCTCAGACTTTAATATAGGAGGGACCATATACCAACAAACTGTGGTCTCTTCACACGCAGTGACAAGTGACTCCAACAAAAGGTAGGATCTACAGTATTTAACTGTACAGACTCTGGCCCAGACTCTACAGATAAGTCTGGGCCAAAAAGGGTTAATAGTGCCAAGGTGGAGAAGTCTGGTTAACACTCCTCTTCCTTAGACTTTCCCAAAAGACAGATGCTGGAACATTTGTTACCAGTTATCTACAGCATTTATACTTTCTATCAAATGTCAGCCTCAGTCAAAGCTCTGTCTTGCTCAATATCTGGATTACTAAGATCTGCTTCCCCCACCTTTCCTTGATGCTGGGCACAACAGGATTTGTTGGTTGCAAATGAGAATTTAAGAATCTGCAAATGTTGTCCCCATGGTGCCACTGAGGCAGAGATATGTTTCATTCACATTTGAGTTTTATTCAGGTTGTACAGAAAGTTCCTCATTTTACCCACTGTTTTCCAGGGCCAAGCGTGGGATTGTTCACAGCAAGAGACCCCACGTACTGCAACACAGACATCTTACACACTGATGACAGCCAGGTCTCCGTCGTTTGCTTACCGAGCCAGACTGTGCTTTTGTAATCTTCTAGCCATGGGGCTGCATCTTTCTTTCTTGTTTGGCGGACGGTCTGGGATGTGCTGGGCAGGCTGCGTCTTACTCTCTTGCAAAGCGATTCAGGAGAAGGAGTGGGATGGCGGGCTCTAAGCTGGTGGTAAAAGGCGTTTCCGCAGGTGCCTTGCCAAATGGGCTGACAAAGGAGAACGGGTCGGTTTTCGGAGGAAGCAAGCCGCCCTCTATTGCCCAGAAAAAGAAATTTGGCCCTTTTCCTGCCTTCTTGTAGACGAGGGATTAAGTGTTTGCATCTGACGTTGCCTCTTTGTCAGAAAAAGCAGATATGCGTCTTTTTATAGGCTGCTACACTGAAAAGTGGTATGAAATTTGGCAAAAGATAAGTAAACATGAAGATGCCACTTTCACGCTCTTTAAAATATTTCTCTGATTTTTCAGCCTTGTTGCAAGAGCGATAAAGAAACACAAGAATTTGAATTTTCATTTAGGAGGATTTTCTATTGCATGCACTTCTGTATTAATTTTATCAGTCTGGATAGGAATCCAGGAGCATGAGCAAAACTCAGAAAGTGAATACTGTGCTGGGCCAGTAAATGTATGTAAGTCTATGAGCTCTGCCAGTAGTGATTACATACAGCATGAGGGTAAACCTGAGCACAAAAAAAATCTGGGGACATCAGAAACTGGGACCTTTTCATGGTCTGAACTGTATTTCAGTAATTTGCTGTACATGTTTCTTCAAATCGCCTCCTTGTGAGCAGAATTTCCTGCTAAATCCAGACTTGAGGTGACAGCATTAGGTGACATCCCCACTGAATACCGCAGCAGCACTGAACACCACCTCTGGAGGTGCTGTGTGAAATCTTCACATTTATTGATCTTTGTAGAGGAAGCCACAATTTACAGGAGTTTACAGGGCCTTGCTAAGCAAGCAGAAACACTAGATTCAATTCCTTGTGTGTGATGTGTTCCAATTCCAGTAAATACTAGTTTGGTTCAGCTTTATGCTCCTATAAAATACACTCTTTAAATCTTAATGCATTATACTGGTAGAAAACCCAGGTACTGAAGCAAGTAAATAGATGAATCACATTATCATGTCCAAAGGCATAATGAACCCACACTATCCTATTATGCCCTTTGTTTCTCTCATGATTTGAGGTCATCTTTAGCAGTGGGAAAAGGTCTGTTTGAGTATGTTTCTATCTGTACCTGCCTATACTACTTTTCTGAATGACAGACAGTAACCAAACATTCTGGATAGGCCAAGAGAGTTTTGGGATTTAGATTACTGCTCTGGCAGCTTGAGAAATGTCTTTAGGACTGTGAAGAGATGGACCATGCCCCCTGCATAGTCCGAGGCAAAGGGCAGATTCCTGAACAGAGAAGAAATGCTCCATCCGCTTTGGTTTTACTTAAAATGGTCACCTTACCTTGATACCTATGCTTACGCGTCAGTAACTGTCTGGGATGCTTTTTTGGCTGATAAATTTCCGTGTTTTTTTTGGTTTTTTTTTTGTTTGTTTGTATTTGGTGTTAGTGTGGGGATGTTTTTGCTCCAAAATTTCCTTACAAGCTGATGTTGCCCAGGAAAGTGTGCTGAGGGGGATGGGAAAGATACAGAAGAATTAAAATTAGAGGCAGGCTCAGGGTTTATTGACAAATGCTGTGTTTTGAGTGTATAAAATGCAGTTCTCACTAAAATGTTGTCTTATGCACCTAAATTACTTGCAAGTATTGCACAGTTGGAAGTAGTTGTTGCTATAGAAGCACTGGAGCTGCTGACAGTGCTGGCAGACGGAATAGCAGCAACAGCAGAAGGTGCATGATTATCTTATGGGTTTGGGAATGAGAGTTTGCATTTTATAGCCTTTTGCTTCTCATTGCATTAGGAAAACAATGTCTCATTAAGAAAAGAAAAAAAAAAGAAGAGGAGAGGAGAGGAGAGGAGAGGAGAGGAGAGGAGAGGAGAGGAGAGGAGAGGAGAGAAAACACAAGAGAAGAGAGAGAAGAGAGGAGAAGAGAAGAGAAGAGAAAAGAAGAGAAGAGAAGAGAAGAGAAGAGAAGAGAAGAGAAGAGAAGAGAAGAGAAGAGAAGAGAAGAGAAGAGAAGAGAAGAGAAGAGAAGAGAAGAGAAGAGAGATCTTATTTATTTTGATTTATTATGTTTGGACTTACAAATTTCCTTTGAGTTCATCTCAGGTGGGTCAAATTAGCTGAATTTGCAAAATGAGGACAAATAATTCTGAAAAAGATGAAACAGTCCCAACAGGAACTGTGAAAGGCAGTAGCTGTGGTGGGGCTGTGGGGGAAAAAGTGAAGAAATAAGCCTCTCTAACAGTAAGAACTGCCTTCAGTTGTAAAGGACATTGGATGGACCTGTGCATATGTAAGAACTTGCATAGGAAAATGAGTCTTTAGCTTGTAGTCCTATGCCATGACTGCCTCAAAAATGATGCCTCTTATGTGGGAGAACTCAAAGTTCAACAGCTTTCAGTGCTTCTCTTGAAGAAAGGAGTGCTTGCATGTCAGCAGGGATGGGTAGGAACAGCGCTCCACAGGAGCAGATTTCTGTGTTTCTTCTCTGGATTTCAAGAAACGGGCTCAAGAAGCCACTCTCTGCTCTCCCACGGCATGTGAAGCAGGAAGGTGTTCTCCTTCCCCCAAATTTTGCTATGGTCTTTACTTCCTGGCTCTCATTCCTCTTCTGCACTGCTGCATCCAGCCAACTACCTCTCCTCTCTGCCTCACTGGCCCATCTCTTCAGGGCAGAGCTTCTGCCCAGCCTGCTGGGCTAAGCAGGATTCCTGTGTCATACTGCTCGCACCTCTTTTCTCTCCATCTGACGTGAGCAAGAGAGGGCAGTGGGAAGGACTCTTTGTCTCCTGCCTTTGTCCAGATCTGATGCGTTTCCTTCCTTCTCTCCTGCACAGCAGGGGAGGAGCCCCAGCCCGGAGCAGTCTGTACACACCCAGTTTTAGGACATTGCACACAGCAGAAGAAAACAATGAGCATTTACTGGGAATACTGAGGAATTTACACTTCCACAGATTAGAATCTGTTCCTAATTTCTGATTTAACAATAATCATAGAATAGTTTGGGTTGGAAGGCACCGTTAGAGGGCATCTAGTCCAACCCCTCTGCCATGAGCAGGGACATCTTCAAATAGGTCAGGTTGCTCAGAGCCCCATACAACCTGACCTTGAAGCCCCATGGATGGGGCTTCTATCACCTCTCTGGGCAACCTGTTCCAGTGTTTCACTACCTTCATCGTAAAAATTTCTTCCTAATCTCCCCTCTTTTAGTTTAAAGCCATTACCCCTTGTCCTATTGCATCAGGCCCTGCCAAAAAGTTTATCCCCATCTTTCTTATAAGCACCCTTTAAGTACTGGAAGGCTACAATAAGATGTCCCAGGAGCCTTCTCTTCTCCAGGCTGAATAACCCCACTTCATAGGAGAGGTGTTCCATCCCTCTGATCATAATAATGTTTGAGAGGATACAAAATGCTGTGCATTTGCTGTTCATTAATTTCAAACAGTGAAGCATTAGTGTCATGTCTTTTTTCTATTTTTTTTTTCATCTTTTTAATTTTGTTTTTAGTAAACATAATGTGAGAATGGAGGTACTGTGAATACTGAGTTTGAATAAAAGCCCATCTAGAGCAACAGCCTCAGTATAAGCTCAGGGTAAGTGGATAGTGATCACTCTATTGTATGTTCTCCTAACCTCAAGCCATCTGCGGCCAAGAAATTTTTAAGCAAGAAGTGATGGTTTTGTATTTAGTAGCCCTACGATTCTTCCATGATGTTCTCCAGGTTATTTCCAAATCCATGTAAATGTTTGAATTCACAATGTTGTAAGCAAGTCTAAGGCTTCTATACATGCTATGAGACAAAATGGTGCCTCCTGTTTTTCTGAAGCTGCTGACTGTAAGGAGACATTTAATTTGATGCCTCCTAGTTTTCATGGCAGAACAGACAAAAATGGCATGATCTAAGTCATGTCTGTAGTGAACTCTATAGCAAAGAGTAAGCAAAAGGTAACTGAGGGTTTTGTGTGGTGGAAGAGGATTTGATACTTATATGTTTCTTAACTGTGTATATACTGTCTATATCTGAACCATATATATCTGAACTGTGATGGACTTTGCTCTTACAAGATAACCTTGAAGGTGGCTCCAAATAAATCTAAACCCTCTCTTTAAGAACATCTTAATCTTGCATCCTGACAAATATTGCCACACATACTTCTGTATAGATAAGATGGGAACTAAAGGCTACAGAATTTTACCAAACCCTTTTTTCCATCCATAAAATCATAAATAAGCTTAGTATAGAAAAGTGGTTTAAGGTGTCTTAATTTCATTCTGTGAGTGGCTTGCAAGGGTTAAAGGACAGCATTTTACCTTTTGAAAATACTTTATATTAGAGGAAAAGATATGAAAGATGATTTCCCTCCCCCCTTTTTTTCCCCATTTGAACCCACCTAATAAGGATTCGTTATTGTTAATGGGATTTTCTTTTTCGTTAGTGTCACTAAATAAACTCTACTTAGATAGCAAGAACAACAACAAAAAATGGAGCCAGAAGGGACAATCCTATTCTAGTGGAGGATATCACTAATGCAAATAGTCTGCTTGAAAGCGTTATATATCTTTTTCAAACTGTTAAAAACACTGTAAGCTTTTCAGATATTATCCCATGCAGTTAACAAAATGCCTAGGAAAAGAATGAATTTGTTTAAAAAAGGCGTTTGCTAAAGCTGAAAATAAAAGCCTTATACATAATAATAAGAATGAAGCTTCTAAGTGAATAGTACACAGCTCATTAGAAAGAATAAACTCCCAGGATCCCTGAAGGTAAAATACAATAGAATGTAGCCTATTTAAAACTCCATTCAATGAATATGACTTTTGCATACTAAAGCAAATCATATTTCATAACACAATGGATTATTTTAAATGACTCATTTTTTACTATTTAATGTTCTTATTATATAAGCTGCATTTTCCACTGAACTGTCTTTAAGAGATCATATTTTTGTAAATGTGTTTTACTAAGGAGCGTATTTAAAAAATGAATCATCAGGCAGTAGTGAGACTTCTCTATTGTTTATTGAACATATAAATATTTGGTGATGTATTTAAGGTATAAAGTCTCCCTGTAGTACACTGTAGTTATTTACAGCTGCCATGTTAAAAGACAAGTATTTCAAAGTTGTGTACACAAGCTGTTGGCAAATAGTGGGCTATGTGGAAAAATAGTGGCGTACCAGCATACATAACTGAATTGCTAAAATTTTACAAGGTATTGTCTTAATTTTTAATGATACTTAACTGAATTTCTACAATTTTACAAGGTATTGTCTTAATTTTTAATGTTTATCCTGGGCCATTTTCTTCAGCTTCATTTTCACACCACCAATATGTTCAGAGGACTTAGAAGAGGAGATGACTCAAAGTCAAAGAAAACATTTTCATTTGATGTCAGGTAAACAAGTAGATGAATTTTGTAGTTGGTCTAGAGCATTGAAGGAAGAGTCTCTTCATGTCCATCATAACATCCATAAAGGGTTAACCCTTCCTGAAAGTGAAGTTCTTGGTTAATCTGTAGTTTGCACCCAGTTCAGAATTCCTATTTCTATAGCATTGTTGTCAAGATCACAGCAAAACAGCTGAAGCTTTTCTTTCCTGCTGCCAGCCAGAAATGATCACAGGTGTTTAAAGGCACGGTCCCCACTGGCAGGTGGGCGAGCAGTGCAAGGTAAGAGAGTAAGGCAGAGGGTCTCAGTTTGAAAAGTCTCCTCCAGCTGCTGTACGGTAGCCAAGGCTGACTGCCCCAGATGAAGTGTGTATTTACTGCTCTTTTGATTTGCAGTTCAGACTAGCCCACGTGACATGTGGCATGAGTGTGGGCTCCTGCCGCACTTGAGAAGACTGTTCTATGTAAGCAAGAACTGTGTGCTGTGTGGCCAAATTTGAGGTCAGTTGTGCCGTTCTGCTTGAAGACAGATGATGTTGCAACTACATTTGGCTATTGACACAGGAGACCATTCTCAATGAACTAGAAGCTGAGATGCATAGGAAGAGCAGACTTTTTTTTTTTTTTTGACTATTTCATAGCATTTGCATTCCTGTGTTTCCATCTCATCTGACTTCTTTTGTTTGTTTCTGAACAGTTCAGATTTATACAAAGAACCTTTGGATTAAGAAACACACTTTCTGAGACCTAGCTTGGATAATAATGGGATACAACTGTAATTCAATGAGAAGACATACCATTTATTAACTTTGTTGGTAGTCTGGGAATCTTATGGGGTGTCCAGATGTGCTGAGTGGGCAGAAGTGTTCTTCAATAATTCTGACAAGTTGTCCCTGGTAAGAAAGCTGTGACCTTTCCCTTTTAACATTATTGAAGTCTAAGTCATTTGCAGGTTGAATTATTTCAAAAAGCTCTAGACTGTGTTATGACCTTAAATAAACAAAGAAAAGAATCATTTTCATCTAGCTTAGAAGGGGCTGTACACCTCAGCGTTGGTCACAGATGGGTGTGTGGTGTGTCAGTGAACAGAGAATTTTCAGTTAACCAATTCTTCGGCAGTATTAAAAGTGTTTTATCTTCAAAGTCCTATCATGTAGTTACAGCTACCTAAAGAATCTTTTCTTTCTTTCTATGGTAAAAACCAGCCATCTTGAGATGAAAATGGAGGACAATTGCTGTTAATGGTGGTTGCTTGCTTTTCCTGTGTGCTTTCCTTGGTTTTGGC
This sequence comes from Podiceps cristatus, assembly GCA_000699545.1. NCBI lineage: Eukaryota > Metazoa > Chordata > Aves > Podicipediformes > Podicipedidae > Podiceps > Podiceps cristatus. The sequence goes on from JMFS01007442.1 coordinate 17,578, forward strand.
TTATCAGAGTTTATGGTCAGTGATTTCCACACTTTCTGTTCCAGTCAGCTTTATATGTTGCTGTAGGTAGGAGATTTGAGTAAAGAGCATGATACAAGAACGAACCAAGAGAAGTGGTTTTAAATCTGGAGAAAGTTACAGTTTGAATGTGTTTGTTTCACATGCGCTACTGTGCATATTGTGTATTAAATTGCAAACTGTGCATTTTAATTAACAATATGCTTCCATATTGTATATAAACCTAGAACTCAATAGTGGATGCTTGAAAGGCTTTGACTTAGATGCAGTTTCTTGAAAATCACTCCCCCCCTGGCCGTAACAATGGTGAACTGGCTGAACCCAAGGACTCTGATGTCCTTTTTCTTTGCAGAAAAGACACATATTTTATGTTCTTCGCTGCTCCTCCCCACCAGCACCAAGGTGACGTTGAACACTCTCTTGGGTGACAGCACATTGTCTGTTCCCTTAGAGCTTGGATGTTTCTTCTCATGATACTAGAAACAGTGTCCATCTCTGGTAATAATAATGATGATAAGATTTGGAAGAAAATGCCTTTCCAACAGACATTGGACTAAGTCCCATTTCATATCACAGGTCATGCTGACCATCATATTGTTGGCTGCTACCCAGCCACTAGTACAGCCTGCCCACTGGGGGTGTAAAACTAGTATACAACATGTTATTTATTCCTGGAAAAGTAGTAGGGGTTCCCAGCATTTTAAAATTTTCATTCTTAATAGTTTTAATCAAAGCAAGATTGTAGATGACTTTAAAATTTTTGAAGCAATCTATTTCAGGAGAATAAAAAAATGAGGAAATGGTGGAGATCTGTTCTGTGGTTAATATTTTATTACCAAAATTTCACTTCGAATGGGAAGAGAGTATATTCCCCTCAGTTTATTATGGGAACAGTGGAAATATTCTAACATAGGTCAAGATTGAAATAATGTCTTAAAAAGGGTGAGAGAAATAAATGTTATGGAAATTATGTGTTTTCAGTTACATTTATTGTTTGTAACTATCACTTATATGCTAAATGTACTCCTAGGTAGTTACTATCCTTATCTGGTAAGCTTGTAGGTTATACAATAAGTGTAATTTATTAGGCATCATTCATACCTCTAATAGTCCGAATCTCTGGTCACCATCAAAGAACTACTATTTGGGATACTCTTTTATCTGTTTTTTTAAGTCACTGTATTTTACTGGAAAATAAGTGTGAGATTTTCTCCCATTAACAGTCTGCGTGAGATATGGCTAAAACTCAACTAAAATTCATGGCCATTTATTATAGTATTTCGTAACTTTTGTTTAACACTGGATGTTCTCAGTTCATTCTTGCATCCAACGGGTAGTCACACACCACTGTGAGATAACATGCCTGGCTGAGTTGAAAGGAGAGGGTGTGTGTTGGATGTAAAATTTTGTGTCTGTCTTTTGTATGTAGAACATTAGCTGCAGTTTCTTTATGAGAGATTTTCTACACTACGTGCATATCCTGGCTACACAACTGAACCAGCTGACTGCTAGCAGAGCTACAAGGCGTCAGGCTAGTCCCAACGCTACAGACAGGACAGCAGCGTAAGCATGGTACTCTGCCCAAGGTAATAAGCCTGGTGTGGGGTTAGAGGTCCTGCGTAACTCATTTGTGACTCCCTGTGTGTGACTAATGCAGCCGTTATTTTCACACCACATTGCATACTACTGCACTTCTAACATATAAATCTGGACGCCTCTAACTGGCATATGTATATGTTCAGAAGCTTACTTACACAGACTGCACAGAGAGGGGGAGGGTAGAACTGCTGGAGGTATCTGCTCCCTTTCGGTGTATGAGGGAGCAGTGTGGATTTCAGGAACTGGACATGTTGAAGTGGGTAGAAATCCATGCAGCACACAGGCTTGCCACTGATTTCAGCAACTGTGTGCTTGGGCTGAAAGAGTTTGAATTGATGAGGTGTAGTCAGCTTCTTGGAGCTGCCTGTCCCTGCTAGAGCTTGTGTAGGAAAGAGATTTGGGACCAGAATGTTTAGTAAATATTTAATTAACTGAAATGTTATTAGAGTGCAATGAATAACTGTAACTTAACTTTTAGCTTCCACTCCTGTCGCTCCCTCTGCAGTGTGGGAGATGCAAATTGGTATAAGGAGCCATGCGAGTTTTGTCAGCAAGACTAGCTGTGACTTTTAAATATATTGTCTAACACCCTAAGGGGAGCCTATAAAAACTTGAACGTGAAATCATTACACTGTTTTGTCATGCCCAAATGACAATAACAACCATGAAACCTTTTCTGTAAAATGCCTTTACATAGGCTAACTCGATTTGCAATGATTTAAATACTGAAACAAATTCCTTCTATTTCCATCTTACATTTAAACAAAATGACAGCATATTGGCACCATCACTGCCTCATCTTACTATAAATCAGCAGAAATGAACAATCTGTCAAGTTCCTTATCTGTGCTCTTTTTAGTCTTGTACAGTATGTGCATCTCCAGAAGGAAAAAAATTCATAAATACTTCTGTGCTTCCTCCCTGTTTGCCTGTTTTTAATGTCCTTGTTATAGCTAACGCTCTAGAAACCTGGAAAAACCTCATGGGTAGATAAGTGGTCTTACTGGTGAAGAAAAATCTGGGAAGGTAAAGTGGTAATGGCAATGTTCATCTGGCAGTATTGGTAATAAATAAGTACCATTTATTTGAGTGAAGATACTTCCTAGAAGAAATGATGTTTTAAAACTCAGCTCACACCAGTACAGGACAGAAACCAGTTCTTCCATGGGGTGACCATTGTCCAGCATTGCAAATAGAGTAAGACTCTGCTCTCTGAAAACTCCTGTTGTTTTCAACAGATAAGATGCAGGAAGGAAGCAACGAGCTATTGTACTTGTACCAAGAATCTGGTCAACTGAGAAAATATGATTCAGTCAGAAAGCTCACTTATAAACTGAATTTGAATTTAGATTTACCTAGGCTGTTTAGATTTACTAAACTACTTAGGCTGATTTCGAATCAGATGAGTCAAAGACGACTTGCACGCATTCAGTAGCATATAAACCATATGTATCGATGGATTGCCTCTATTAATAAATGGATGCAGGATTTTCTTTTCCATTATGATATTTGCATATGATACAGTGCTTTAGATAGAAAAGATGTAGTAATGAATTTTGCATATAACTATACATATAATCTCTATGTAAAATTAACTGAGAAATCTTCTTATATGAAGTATTTTATCACATCTACAGTAATAATCTCTTCTATTGCCTTTGTTGAGATGTTCACAATGTGATTCTAAGGTGGGTGTTCAAATAATCATGAGGATGAAGACTCATGCTTTCCAGGTAGCAACAGGTATGCTCTGTCTTTTTATTTTTTTTAAGTCCAGTGGAGGTGAACTGGAACATGCATAAAGTAATCAAGGTGGTTATTATTCCTGAATTCAAATGGGAGGTATAGAACAGACCCAGACTGTGTCTGTACCAGTGTGAAAGTGGCAGAATGGAGGTAAGCATGTTACAAGAAGATAAAGAGAGAAAAGGGAGAAAATGAGAGGTATTTTGCAATTGACTTTAGCATTTCTTTCCAATAGGTTACTCTTCTAATATATATTTGAAGTAATTACATCATTATGTCTGAATCTTTGTCTTTTCTGTTTATTATTTATTCTCTGATGATAGGAGAGTATGGTTCTTAACATGCTACTTTTATCTGGCTTATATGTGAGACACTTCCCACTTCCCTTTTGCTGCATGCAAAGCCTAAGAAAGTAGCACAGTTAAAATAATTGTGCCGTATGGAGTTATGCTGGCATAGAGGGATACCCTATATATGTTGTGGAAAAGTGGGAGAAGAACGTCTATAGTCTATAGAATAGACTTCATTGAATTACATGCTGCACTAATATGCAATGGTTATAGCTGCAAAGAGCTTAAGACCTGCCTAAAAACGAGCTCTAATAGAGGGAAGTACTGAACACATAGAAGGAAGAGAAAAACAACATGAAACTATACGGCCTGTAAAAAAAAACATCAAAGATAGAACATACAGAATGTAGCTCTATGATATTGTTCACAACTGACTGTGTTCTACTAATATTACTCACCAAGTTGTTACCTATTGTATAACTTTAGCCTTTCTTTTTCCTCCCCCTCTCCCTCTCCCTCTCCCTCTCCCTCTTCTGCTCCCACTCCTGCTCCCGCTCTCTCTTTTCCTCTTCCCCTGCTCCTTCTCCCTTCCCTTTTCCCCTCAGCCATTCCCCTTCCCTTTCCACTTCTCCATTCTATGATTTTTAATATATTTAAAAGACTGGAAGATCTGTTGGCTCCATTTTTCTTGCAATAAGTATGTTGTTGTTTTTCTTTACATCAAAATGCTTTCTTTTCTCCTCTGTGTATGGAAGTGACTCTGCATTACATGAAGCTCTCTGTAGTGTTGAGGATTCTGACAATCCTTGGCAGTAACATACTGGAAATAATTTGCACATGGGCTGGTGACCAGTATCAATCCCGTGTCTTACCAAATGGCTCCACTGCTCATGCCTTATGCAACTTACAGCAGAAAAGCTACAAGGATACTTACTGTAATGTCAAGTGTAATATGCAGTGTACAAAAGCTGTGATAGGAAAAAGCATTGCAGAAAAGTACAAAGTGACAAAGCATTAAGCTAATCCTACAAAGATCTTGACTGGCACACACTACTCTTTCCAAATACTTGGGAGGCACAGAGAAGGGTTTATTAATGGTTCATCATCCTGCCAGCACTGCCTACGTTTCTCATATGCAAACATTACTGTTTGGGGAGGGAGTGGGTGGGATTTTCCATGCATCAGATTGTAGCCATGAAAATGACAGTATTTTTCCAGAGTAATTGAAGCATTACCAAGCAAGACAATGATTGATGGTGTCTTTAACAGTCTAAGAATACTGCCTGCTTTTCTTACAAATATGTTGCATGTATATGAAGAAGGAAAAGAGGGTGGGAAAAGACTTGTAGCACTCACATGCTGCTCACAGTATTCAGTTGATTTTATTCATTATCATTTTCACAAACCACTTGTTTGATTTCCCTTTTTTATTCTCAAATTATTCTACCATTGCCAGAAAGAAAAATTACTGTTTTGTAATGTATGTGTCATAATTAACTGTGTACATTAATGTTTGTGACAGAGGCACTTAAGTTTTTAAGCATTCTGAAAGCTACAAAGATGTTGCTAAAGTGGGCAACAACAACCTGATTTTCTTTCAATACAATAAAAAGGAGATTGGTTATACTTCTTGTGTCTGATGAGCTACAGGCAGCTGAGATATACATATAGGGTGATGCATGGCAGAGGACTATGCAAAGAGCTGTGCACTATTATAACTAGTTTACAGTCTTGAAGTCAGAAGTGAATAGAAAAAAATTGTTCATGCCTTTTGTGCTTTCTTCAACACAGGATTAAATTTCCTTGGCAGAATTTTAGGGAGGAGGGAGTAAATATGGGATAGATTAATTTATTTTCTCAGACCAAGTAATGTCCTATTACTTGTCAAATGAACATTTTTTAAAAGAAATAATGTACATGTTTCATAGCGAATGTTACATTAATCCGTTCTGAGATGGGTGACTAGGAAATCAAGGCCAAAAGATAGGGCCTTTTAAGAATATTTTTTAAATGTGTAAACTTAGTGCATACGCTTCCCTGCCAAGCTGCAAAAATATTTTAGTGAGACACTACTGAGATTGTCTCTGGGATCACAGAATCATAGAATGTTTGAGGCTGGAAAGGATGTCTGAAAGTCTTCTGGTCCAACCCCCCTGCTCAATTAGGGTCACCTAGAGCTGGTTGCCCAGGACCATGTCCAGATGGCTTTTGAATATATCCAAGGAGGGAGACTCCAGAGCCTCTTAGGGCAATCTGTGCCAGTCCTTAGTCACGCTCACAGTAAAAAGTTCTTCCTGATGTTCTGAGAGGACCTCCTGTCTTTCAGTTTGTGCCCACCACCTCTGGTCCTGTCACTGGGCACCACTGAAAAGAGCCTGTCTCCATCTTCTTTGCACCCTCCTTTCAAATATTTATATATATTGATGAGATCCTCCCTGAGCTTTCTCTTCTCCAGGCTGAACAGTCCCAGCTCTCTCAGTCCCTCCTCGTGTGAGAGCCTACAGTCCCTTAATCATCTTTGTGGCCCTTCGCTGGACCCTTCCCAGTATGTGTATGTCCCTCTTGTTCTGAGGAGCCCAGAAATGAACACAGTACTTCAGATGTGGCCTTACCAGTACTGATTAGAGGGGAAGGATCACCTCCCTCAAGTGACTGGCAGCACTCCTCCTAATGCAGCCCAGGATACCATTAGCCTTCTTTGTGGCAAGGGCACACTGCTGGCTCGTGTTCAACTTGGTGTCCACCAGCACCCCCAGGTCCCTTTCAGCCAAGCTGCTTTCCAGCTGGCTGGCCCCTAGCATGTACTGGTGCATGGAGTTCTTCTCCAGGTGCAGAATTTGCACTTCTCCTTGTCAGACTTCATGAGGGTCCTGTCAGACCATTTCTCCAGTCTTTCAAGGTCCCTCTGGATGGAAGCATGACCCTCTGGTGTATCAGCCACTCCTTGCAGCTCTGTGTAAATCAGCAAACTTACTCTCTGCATCATCATCCAGATCATAAAACAGGATTGGATCCAGTACACCACTAGTTACTGGCCTCCAATTAGCCTTCATGCTACTGATGACCACCCCCTAGGCCCAGCCATTCAGCCAGTTTTCAATCCACCATTTTGTCCCTTCCATTCCACACAGCTTCTCTATGAAGATCTTATGGGACAGACAGCATTGAAAGCCTTACTGAAGTACAAGGTAGATGGTTCAGCTGCACCCTTGGAGGAATAACCTTGATTAGTGACAGCTTAAGAGGTCAGCTTCATCTGTTCCATTGATGGAGAGGAGCTGTGCAGCAACATGTCTCTCTTCTTCTCAGCAGAGAGTGGCCAGTCACCTGGGCAATGCCAGCCAAGGGAAGTTGCGGGGTGGCAAGGAGTGCCTGGATAATCCCCCCCCCAAAAAATACCTGTGTTTGCTGCTCAGGACTTTAACTTGGGAGCTGTTGATTGTACATCTTCCTGGCAGCCAGCATAGCAGTGCCTGAACAATGTTAGTGCTGATTTACAAGGACCATAAAAGCAGAATAAAAGTAATCCCCAAGATGGTGGTAATGAAGAGATAGCTCCTGAAACCAAATTCTTCTTTCCACCTTCTGCACTTTATCATCCTTTTAAAACAATTACAAATCAACTACATTTCTGTTTCCTTTCCTTCTCCTTTTCCTCCTCTCTTCTTTATGCTGTCCTTCTCAATATCGTATATTTATTAACTTTTCCTCTTTCTACTTCTCCATCAGTCAGTTGTTTCCATGGTCTCTTAGACTATAAATTTCTCCATGTTCCATTTAACCTTTATGTAGAGCTCACCACTTTATTAAGGCCTGATTTTTTTTAAGCACCTACACTACTGTAAATTGTAAGTCATTCCTTTGGAGTCAGTGGATTGACACTACAATAAAACAGATTCATCTGGCAGAATCAGAGATCCTAACATTTACAATGGATCTATGATAAAAATTTAGCCTTTGAATATTGATTCAGAGAGGTTAATAAGATTTATAAGATTAAAGCACTAGGGCTGTCAAAGTGATATTAGGATAATTCATTTAAAAAGAACAGAGTTGAGCAGACAGTTAAAAACCACCAAAACCAATCAACAATTATTTCATCAATTATGGCTATGCTAAAATTCCTAATTTTTCAAATCCTAGTGTGAATTCCCTGTATTTCATTTGCCAGGGGAAGGGTGAATACATTCAGATGTAAGGTGTCACGACTCTGATGTTGCCAGGATAACTCTAGATTTGTGCTTTTTCCAACTTCCCTTTGGAGCTTGACACTGCAACAATATGGTTTAGTGTGCTCTGGAAGTGTGGTTTTATTATTTTGTGCCTTTCTACTTTGTGTTTAAGACCACAAATAAGCCCTCAAGTCAACTGCAATTAGAACTGCATGAAGAACAGTGTATTTATGGTTGATCAAAGAGAGGGGGTAAATCCTGACTCTCCCACATTATTTTCTTCAGCCCACTTAAAAATATTTCTTGTTTAGTACTGTAGCTGCTGAACTCTCTTTGCTTTACTGTTCAAAGGTACACATATTTTAAACTGGAAAAAAATGTTTTGAAGCAAAAAAACTGACTAGATTGTCATGACTAAGACAAGATCTGGAAGATGATTATTCTGTGAAAATCAGACACTTGGAGTTAATGATGCCAACCAGGACTAAAACCATTTTCCTCACAGAAGTATTTCAGAAGCCTTTTAGAAAGGCTCCTCATTCATGCACACATTCCTTATACCACACACATATTTGACCAAATACTTTTTAACAAACTTAGGATATGTGTGTCAGGATGAAGGCATTGTCCATACTGAGGTTTATGCTGATTTCCTATTCTCAATATCAAATAAATAATAGACAAATAAACCCATAAAATTATGGGTTGAAATGAATGTTTCCCCCCATTTTTTTTTTTTTTATATAACTAAATTAAAACTTTCCATTAGCCTGCCAATTGTTTCAGTTCCTCCCTGGAAGAAAAGCTGGAAATCCAATTGAGAAACAAATGAATAAGGTTACACAAATACATTCACTGACAATTCTAAGAAATTATCTCTGGTTGGTTTTGTGCCACCCATCTTAACTACATGTTTTGTGCGATAGGGCCAGGTTCCCTACTAGACCACTACACAGGTGGAAATATGTATTTGTGGGACACTGAAGAATAAATTTCCCCAATGCATCTCAATTACAGAAACATCTGTGCAAAACAGCTTTTATCCAGTTCACTGTGAAAATATACCTCGTTCATGATGGTCTAGTGACTGCAGATTTCCCTGCGCTGTAAAGCCAGAAACAATGGGAAATTGGTTCAAGACACACCAATAAAGTCTTCCTTCTGGCACCTGTACATCTCAGCTGTTGTTTCTTGCCTGTACTATAAGGGTATAATTCCATTTAACATTAGAAGGGAGACAAATACATTTTACATGCATTAATGAAATCACACAGCATGTAAACATGGGCAGGAAAAGCATCTGAAAAGGTCACTTGAATAAAAATAGCTTGGACACATGAGCCAGTTTTGGTAAAATAAAAATCACTGTATGCTTCTACTTGTCTCTTGAGCCAATCCTCAATTGGACCTTGTTTGAAAAGTTTCAGATAATTTACCATTCCTCCCCTGCTTTGTACAAATTGGTTCAGGCTGAGTAGGGAAACAGAATGCCAACATTTAATGAAAAACCTTATTTTATCTGAATAAAATAATGTTTTTTATTTGTTTGGCTTTTTTTTTTTTTTTTTTTTTTTTTTTTTTTTTTTTTTAGTGATTCCTATCTGTCTCTTTCTGCCCCTAGGAAACCTTTGTATCTACCAGATCTGCCAGTTTCAACCAAATTTCACAAATGCACTCTAGGATCTTACTGTCAGTGATATCTCTCACTTTCCTTGAAATATGCGATTTAAGAAGGCCCTACTGATGTCCCTTCTAAGGGAAATGCTGCCACATGAACTAATCCCTTCTTAGATACCAGGGAATCCACAACTGCAAGAGATTCAATAAACACCTCATCTGTGGAAAATCTTGTTGGAGCATCAATTAACTACTAGAAGATCAAACCATGAAAGTCATAAGAAATCTGGTTTCATTGATTTTACAAACTTAGAATTCCCCATTATGAAATATCAAAGCTAGTTTCATAAATATAAACTTTTATATCACACTAAGATCCAGCTGAAGACAAATTCACTGAACACATAATAACTTTAATTTTCTATTGCAGGTAAAGAAAGCACAGTAATTGTAGGCTCTGGGCATTTCTTTCCTTCAAGCTTTATTTGTAAATCACATGAACACAGGGGCAGGTAAAAACAAAATGACGGCCCTGAAGGTTGATTTTGATATATTGTTCCATGGACCAACATATTTATTAATAGCACTAGTCTGGAAGATATGGAATAGGTGTCGACAGTCACTAAAGGTATGAAATTGCTTTTCCATTTATCTATCAATCTCTCAGTCTGTCAAAGTGAGCAGAAGCCTAACTGGCCTTCACATCAATAGGGCTTTGCAAGTTTTAGATTTCTCTGTTACAACATCTGTTTTCTCCCCTTTTATCCCTTCTTCGTCCAAGAGTAGCATCACTGCCTGCAGGACAAAATCTGGTTATCTTTGGGTATCTACAGCTACAGGCCGGTGATGTATGCAAGGAGGTAGGCAAAGCTGACACCTTCAGTTGTCATTAGACCTGATTTAAAAGAAAGGGTGAAGATCAACCAGTGTTTCTCAAATGCTATAGGCAATATGATCCTGCAGAATTTCTCTTGTTAGAAGTGAGCTGTAAGTATATATTTTACTGCTTAATTCATTCACTTTCTTATAACCATTCTATTAGTAAACAGCCCATTTTAAATCACCCCCCCAATATTAATTTCAGAAAACTGCAGCATGAGAGAGGTGGATGATTATATTCCTAATTAAAACACAAATACAGTAATTACAGTTTATATGCCATTATCCTGAATCTACACAGGATGACTTTAAACAGCAAAACAGCCATTAATTTTACTGTTCAAAGAAATGCTCATAATCTTTTAGAAATGTCATATAAAATATTCATTCTGAAATGCCCTACGGTGATTTCTGAATTTATTTAAAGTGGGCTGTTGATAGCTCTTTTATAAATAAGCAATTACAGTACACTAAATATATCATGGCCCATCACATTATACATTCTATAATTTCATGGATGAAAAGCCTACAGCTGATCTGCATAAATGTAGTGCGTCTCACAGCAGGTGAAGAGTTTGATTACACAGGATAATCAGTGTTATTATTTATAGTAACCATTTATACCTGTTATTTATTAAAACCCAGCAAATCAGATATTGGTTTATTTAAGGAAGTTGCTGTATTGTAGGCCGAACTAGGCATAAGACTATTAAACACATGTAAAATGCACAGTTACATTAGTAGCTTGGAATCAGCCAAGGTCAGCAGGGAATGAGAGTTGTTAGTACTTGGTGGCAGCAGAGAAAGCTATATTGAGTGAGCGACTGGGGTCTGTCCAGATCCCCCTGGACAAATATCATCAGGACAAACATCATTGCCCCACTGGCAGTATCAGATATCATTGCCAGCACATTAGATGAAGAAGCCAAGAGCTGATGAACTGCAGAAAGATTGAAACAATCTCTGATACATTTAGGTGATTTTTCTAGACCTGAGCTGAAGCATTTTCATGAGGGTTGCTCTGCACAGATTACAATACTGAGACTTACAATGTTTATATTACTTGGTCATTTCAGAGAACTGAACATTTCTTATAAAACATTGTAAATCAAAGGATAGTCTTGGTGATTATTTGAGTGTAGTCATAGGACCTGGAAGATTACATACAGGAAGAGTTTTTCTGCTGGAAACATGCATATCTTTGACACCTTTTCTGAGCAGTGTTATGCTTTCCCCCCTTTGCTCAGCTCCTCATGCATGTGACAGAGAGGGTCATCAGTGTGGGCACAACAAAAGAGGTGACGTGCCCACAGTGGGGTCCTTTTGGCCTCTCCCTCCTGGCTCTGTACAGGTGCTGCCAACCTCTGCTGAAGGGGGAGAGCGAAGGGGAGACTGGCCCAGCACTATGCCATCGTCCCAGAGGAAGTGGCAGTGCTCTAGGTGCTCTTCAGCAAGCTTGTTAAGATTTCAGCTTTCGGTCTCCGGCACTTCTTTGAGATGCCTTAGACAGAGTGGCAGAGATCTGGGAACTGCCTGTTCTTCAAAGAAGAGAACATCACCTCCAAAGAAAATTCAGACCTATAATTGACAGCTGGTGGGATGACAAGAAGAAGTTAGCTTAGAACAACAGAAGAAACATTTTGAGAGGACAGCCCACCTGGAAAATCATCTACCCTGACAGTGCTGGCATTTTGGTGACAGTAGCATGGCAGATCACCTAGTACTCCCAATGTATGTTTCTTAACTGAGCATATGAGCAGTGAAAATTATATCAACATACAAATTCTATTGCATTTCTGTGGATATGCATTTCATTTTTAAAAGGATGTCAGCTCTGTGTTGAGTTACTGAATATATATGTCTAGAAAGTGGTCCGCTTCCACTTTATCTCTTCTCTGAAAAAAGCAGAACAAGTAAAGACATGGCCGCACAGCATAAGAATGGCCTAGAAAGGAAAATAAACCTGTTGTTTTCCTTGCAGTTTCAGGGATGGTTCCTATTATGATACCAACTGAGCTTGACTGAATTTCATAGGAAGATAAACTGTTCATATTAAACTAAACAGAAGTTTTGTGCATGCATGCGTATATTAACTACACAGAACAAACCTGTTATGTTATTTGGGAGCCATTTTCCTCTTTGCAAAATTCTGTAGTTTCTCATCATAAATTGAAACAGGTAATTGTAATTATTGCAGCCTATAGTCAAAGATTTAAAACATTAGTCTCATCTATGCCTTTAATTTCAAAGTACAAAAACCTGAGAAGAAATAGATAACCTATTTCAATGCAACATAAATAAGATCTAATAAAAATCTAGTGCTGATAGAAACAACTGTGTGCGAAATTCTCACCTCGTGTGACTACTGGTGTTAAACTGTCCTGAATGTAGACAATTAATTGTATGTGAGATGCTTACATATTAAGTATTAAGATTAGGACTAAATATTCAGGACACTGAAGTGAAAATAAAACATTGAAATTATCGAGAACTTAAAGTCAACATTGCTATTAATGAAGTAAATACAAATGTCTTATATAGATAAATCTATAGAGATATAGGTAAATCTTAAATATTTTTGTGCTGAAAATCCGATAACTAAAGGTATGAAAACTGAAAATAATAAAACTGAACAATCAGGACAATGAACCATGATGCTTCTCTTTTCTATATATGAACATTCCTGAATTAGACTTGCTGCGTTTGTGGATTACCCTGTATTATATACGGAGCATTATACCATAGCACTACAGATGGAAATACCTAAAAGCTTCTTACAGTTTTCCAAGCAATGTTCCTCAGAAGATCTAGTTCTGTTTGGAGGAAATAGCTGGATATATAACCTTGTAATTGGATTACAATGAGAAAAGATAATTTATTATAAAAATACATCATATATTGTCCTTTTGTGTCACCTAATCTTTGGTTACTTCATGTTACAAAAGAACAGAACAGAAATTGTTTGATATAGAGATGATGTGAAGAAGACTTCTGGATATTCTGAGACTGATGTACTGAATCTGAGACTGCTTAGAAGTAGCTGTTTGCACTGAGAGGTTTTGAACTGGAACCAGTTCCTCTGTTCTTCCAATAGCCTGGATTGAGAATATGGTAAGAGTTTTAAGACACCTAAAAGAGAGGTTTCAGTTGAGCTCTTAGGTTTCATTAGACAGGAGTCACATCGTGACCAATCTGAGTTTCAGTGAGATTGCTCCTGGCTGAAACAATTCAAATACACTCACAACTCTTTTCTGTGGTAACATGGCTGTTTTAGAAACAAAAGTCTCAACTCTGACTAATAAAGCTTCTCAATTGCACATGATTACACATAAGAAGGCCAAAGAGACCATTAGACCATGTATTCTCATCTCCTGTATTAGCTACACCATACAATGTTACATTGAATTGATATGTCTTGCAGAGTGGCATCCAATCTTAATAGGTAGGTATCAACAGATAAACAACCCCTTGGTAGTTCATATTTATAGTTAATCATGTTCACCAGTAACAATTTGTGCCATTTAGATTTGGATCTGTCAAACTTTAGCTTCCAGCTGTTAGAATTTTTTTTTTTCTTTAATCTTCTGCTATATTTAGGGGCAGGGCAATAGAAATAGTCAATTTTTCAGTAAGTGATAGTTGATGCTGAAAATGAAAATAATAGAAATAAAGATTGGAAATGGTGTCAGGAAAGGATTTATTTCCTCTCTAAAGAAATATTTCACTTAAAAAGAAAGTACTTCCTTTCTGGAAAGTTGTAAGAATAAACAATGCAAATGATGGGTTTTGTTCATAAATAAGTCATGGTATTTCACCACAGTCCAGTAAGTGAGTCATTCACTAAGGCTACAGGGGATTTGGTTCAATTTGTACCTTTGCCTGGAAGGGAAATGAACACTCATCAAAAAAGGGTGGAAAGATGAGAGATCTTCTTTTCCATCTTCTCAACCTAAGGCAGGACCAACTGCATCTAAATCCGATAAATACTTTTTATAAAAAAGGAGCTAAATCATCAAATTATCAAGTACTCATCTGTTGATGCTGTTCTACTTTAAGAAGCAACTGACCAACCAAATATTCATTAAACAGAGATTAAGGGAGTATTTAATCCCTGGAAACATTCCAGGTCAGGCTGGATGGGGCCCTAAGCAACCTGATCTAGTTGAAGATGTCCCTGCTTATTGCAGGGGGGGTTGGACTAGATGGCCTTTAAAGGTCCCTTCCAACCCAAACTATTCTATGATTCTATGGTTTAGATATTTAACAAAAAATGGAAAAGCTTAATGAGGAGGAACTTGCCTTCACAATACCTTGTAGGCTGAAATTAAGGCATATTTTCTGGGGAGCTATTGGTGCAAATTCCCTTAGACAGAAAAAGGAACTGAATCTAGGTCTCCTTAGGTTTATGTAATTGCACTAACTAATATTCTATTGATAAAACTGTGAAGAAAAATTATTGAAGTACCGACAAACTCATAAAAAAATATTAAGGGTGACTTAAGTACGTTGTGGGGGCAAATTTGTAACCCATCTTTATAAAAAAGTTACTTGCCAACTGAGTTTTTTGCTCTAAGGAGACACCTTGTGTAGATTATAAAATCATCTCCAGAGATGATTTTTTAGGTACTGTGTACATTGGGTTGTATTTTTCTGTAAAGTTTTTGATAATCAGAGTTCTAAATATTAACTTTTGCCATCTTCATACTATACAAAGAGGCCTTGTTTGTTCCAATTCTGTTGAAAGTATGCTGTGTATATACAAGTCTTCCATTCAAACATTACTTTCACCTTAATATATGCATGTGAAAGCTTGAAATCCAGCTGTGATGTAGACAGGCATCTAAATGTCTTTGAAAGTAAATGCCTAAGGAAAATTCTAGGTGTTAAATGGAATGAAGTTATAACAAATATCAAAATTAATCAAGGATTTTAACAAGTTCTTATGTCCAAAGATATCCAGAAAAGAAAGTTAAATATCTGGGGTTTGTTGAATGAAACCAGAACATCTGCCTTGCTTGGCTAACATGCACTGACCAAGAGCAGGAACATATAAAAAGGGCCAAAGAGAAGAATCTTTCCATGAAACAGAAGTGAGAGAAGGGATACCTAACATTAGAAAAATAAAAAGAGATGGCTGGGGTAAACTGTGATGAGCAGAATCTGTCTGTGCCCACGCCTGTGGTGAAGAATAATTCAAATCCAGGTTAGAACACTGCCTTTGACTGAAAAAGAAATTAAAAAACAAACAAAAAAACTACCTCAAGATATTTTGCCTTCCTGCTGTGATTTTTTCCCCCCATAGAAATCAGGTCCCATTGAGCTGGAGTCTGAACACAGATAATAAAACAGACAGTGTTGGTTCAAGATAACAGATCAACAAGGAAGATGACTAGGCATATGAGATGAAATGATCACATTTAGTAAGATAAGCCTGAGCTGAAATTAATCGATTTTGCTCCTTCGCCAACCTTGCAGTTTGCTAGTCCGAAGGTTTAGAGGTACCAAGAGAGAAGTGTAGAGCAGGAGACACAACTTTTAGGAAGAAAGACATTGAGAGGGATGTACAATGGAAAATTCACAGAGCTCCTGAATGTTATGGGATGACCATGTAACTGTAAGAGGAGTGTCGTGTTTTAACCCCAAATGGTAACCA
>JMFS01007444.1:0-17689 GCA_000699545.1 Podiceps cristatus
CTTCCAACCCAAAACATTCTGTGATTCTTGACTACAGAAGTATTTAATATCTTTTCACAACCACTGTGAAGTAAATATTGTTAACAGTATTTAACATATAAAGAAAAGTAAAGCAGAAAGGTGAAATGACCAAAGTCACACAAAACATTAGTGTTAG
Organism: Podiceps cristatus; assembly: GCA_000699545.1. Taxonomy (NCBI): domain Eukaryota; kingdom Metazoa; phylum Chordata; class Aves; order Podicipediformes; family Podicipedidae; genus Podiceps; species Podiceps cristatus. The sequence continues at coordinate 158 of JMFS01007444.1, forward strand.
GTCCTAGTAACATCTAAGTCCATAAGATTTGTCCTCTGGGTGAATCCATTGTGTATTTTTTTCAGTTATTTTCCTCTTTTTTATGATTCTGTATGTGACCTATATCTATGCTTAAAATGTAGTTGATTGAATGTCCTAGTGAGTAATGTACGTATTTGAATCAACATTCAAATTATAATTTCCTTTCAATTAAAAAACAAACAAACCCAAAACCAAAAAAAAAAAAAAAAATTAAAAAAAAATAAGCAATTTTTCTAGTGTTACCCTCACAGGTGACACATTTGAGAACTACTACAAGCAGTTTGGGTTTATCCACGATGATGTCCACCAAAAGGTGTTTAATTAGGATGTCTCACACTTTTCTATGTATGAAAATCTAATTGCCACCTTCTAGCTCAAAGAGCACAATCAAGAAGCATTATCCCATCTCAAAATTGCATAAGCATCTTCCTCATGTCACTTCCACATCTGGTGTTACTTCATTATTTTTCAGTCTTGTATGCTTCTTTTCTATAAAGGAAATATATTGAACCATACCAACAAATTTAGCACCCTCCAAAAGGTGTGTTTTCTTTTCTTTTATTCCAGCTAGAGCTACTTACTGAAAATCATCATCAGAATAAAATGGTGAGTAGCAAAAAGAAATACAAAAATCTAAAACATAATTATAAAAAAGAGAAACTAGATAGATATGTCAGGAATGTCATAGTACAAATATATCTTTAAGCAAAATATGGCAGAACCTTGCTAAACTGGATGTTTGATGCAGCTCAGTGTGGTGCAGTTGACTGCAGTTGACCTGAGTTGCACTTAACAAAACCTCATAGATCCTGCTCACAGGGAAGAATTTCTTCCACTGTCCTGTTAAACTGGCACGTTAGATGGCAGAGATGATTTTCAGAAATCACTCTGAATCTTAATTTACGAGCTTGACCTCAAATTTGAAGGGCTCTGGGAGATTGTCAAAGGTTTAGAATTTTTTTTAACTTAACAGAATGTACTTGTAGGATTTTATGGAATTTTGTTGTAGCTACATTCTTAAGGAATACTGGAAAACAGATAATGCATGTAAGTGGAAAGGCAGATTCTTCTGGGCTCTTCCCTGTCATATAAAACATTAAGATTTGATAAGTCAGACCCTTTGTGCTCTCATTTAGGTCACTGGCAGCACTGAAATGCTGAACTTCTGCTACCAGAGCTAGAAAGTGGCCCTTAAAGCTAAGGACAAAACCACTTTATTCTCCTTCATGAAACCAGCCTCCAGATTTCTAAATGTATACTGCAGTAGTGTGGATAGAGAATGCAGCTTTGTCTTCATCTTGCATCACACGACTTTTGATTCATCACAGGTTAGAATTCCCATAAATGACAATAAAACACATTCCCTCGCATATAGAACAGAAGCTGCAAGCAAAGACACACCAACCTTAAAGCATTATTAAATTAAATTACAGATAAGTTTAATCGCATACTGCACTTGTCACCTATGTCTTGTGGTTGGGTGGTTGTCATAAACTTGAACCTAGGGTATAAGGAATTGTGAACTGAGAAAATCACCTACAGTGCAGCAGCATGGAGACCCAGGCAAGAAGCGATAACAGGGTCCCCTTCCACCATGCTACCTTATGATAATGTCACTACTTGGAGGTCTGGTTTATGAAACCAGAGACCTTGAATTTCCTTGAAAAAAGAACAGTTCATGGTTCAGTGGTGTTAGGTTAAAGAAGAGATAAAAAATAAGGAAAATTAACTTTATTTAATAAGTTAAAAACACAAACTGAATTTTCAAGGCTTTTTGTATTATTATTGGTCTCTTGCCAAGTCAGAATTTTATCACAAGTCCCACGATACCTTTCGCCAAATTCTAGATCTTGGACTTAGACATATTATTCTTCTCTGTTTAGTTTTATGTGTATCTCATCTTCATCCTCCACAGGAAAAAAAAACAAACACACAAAGGAATAAAAAAAAAAAAACCTCAGATATATAACCAAGATAAAACTATATGGTGAAAAAAACAAAAACAAAACCCAACAACAAACCAAAAAACCCCACAAAATTTCAGATTTATTAAAATCTCGAGCTTATCAAGGTCATACCATAATTTTCAGGGATGTAATGTTTCCTTAAAAAAAAAAAAATCCCTTTGGAACTGGAAGTATTAGCAGGTACAGACATGTGTGACAATGACATAAATCAGCATAAGAAAGAAGAAACTATATGGCAACATAGCACCCTCTCCACCTGGCTTCTGGACACACACCCATCCCTTCCCATTAACTCAGCTTGGGGTTGTACTAGCAAAGCTGACGATCCAAGCTTTCCACGAAATAGCTGGCAGCCAGCCTCCCAAGTGCCCAGAAATGTGCAAAAAACCCAAAGAAAGTGGCAATTTCTGGCAGCTCATAATTTTTGTTATAACTATGGTTCAAAGAGAAGCTACTTAAATGCAAAGCTGCTGTGGAACTCAATCCATCAATATGCTGTTGCTATCAAACAAAAACCAAAGAGGTTGCTCACACAAACATTCTGTTGCTGGAAAGATCACAGCTTTGATTATCAATTTAACTGGAAACAAAAGCAAGAAACATCACCCATGTTCTGTGTTGTATCTTCATAAAAACTCTGCAGAATGGAGATTTACTTACATACTCCATGCTTGACTTACGGGTACGGTATGCTCAGTGAACTGCGGAATGCAGTGCTGTATTATACCACACATGTCCAACTGAGTTTGTGGAAAAAATACTTATATTGTATTTGCATAATAAAGTAAGAACTGTATCATAAAACATATGCTGTTTTTTCTGAAATTTATATCTAAAGGACACATCTCTTGCTCTGAGTGCTTCCTCAAGTAAAAAATATACAGTAACTAATGAAAAATAATCTAACATCTATAATATAGTTTTGACATATCATGATTTTGGGCCAGAGCACATAATCCAGACAGGTGCCTTCTTTACAGTAGCATAATGGAGTATGGGGTGGTTTTGGTGGTGGATTGTTCAGCTGACTAATTAGTATATTAGTTTGCAGTGTTTTTAATTTCTGCGCTTTTAGCCTCAAGAAAACATAAAGGAAAGAAGAAGAAATGGACAATAAAAACTTCAAAAGTAAAACTGATAATTAAAAAACAAGCAAATGAAGAAACCAACCAACCAAAAGGCCCATCTTACATAAAGTCAGGAAATGTGTAGACTGTTTAAACTGATCCTTCTGACTTCAGAGTCCTTCCTACCTTCAAAAGACCATTATATTCTAGGAGTCATATCTTTTTATTCCCTGAATCATTAGTCATTCTCTTTTGTGATTTTTTTTGCATAGGTAATTTGGTCTGTAGCCTACTATTACCATATATGCATATATACCCCACCTTCTCTCTCTGGGCATGTAGAGTGATGGTTGGAGTTTTCTAAGTTCTAAGGTGAGCTGTCTGCAGTCATTATATCTAAGGTTGTCAAAATTGTATAATGACATTATAGTTATAGCAAACTTTTTGACTCCTTATATGCTGAGAAAAAAAAAAAAAAAAAAAAAAAAACCCCAAAAAACCCAACCAAACTTCTGACACCTGGACTTAGAAATTCCTTTACACTTTGAGTAATGTCAAATATGTGACATTGTCCGAGAAAGCTGAGAAAATGGGATCTTAGTGTTGCATACAAATTCCTTCTTAAGGCCCTCCTTCCCTCTTCTATGATTTGCACCAATGCTTCCCAGGTACAGTTGTGCCTACATCTGAATATCTTTGTCAAATATGACCAAAGCTGGTTCAGTCATTTTTCTACGTAGAAGGTAAGGGAAAGAAATGCTTTCCTCCCTCTTTGGGCAATACCTTGCAAAGTTAGCCAGGGAAGGCTTCCCGTCAGTTCCAGTCAATCTAGAACAGTGAATATTTCCAAACAAGGATTTTGCTTCATAACATTTAAATGAAATTAAATTCTTGTTAAACTGAACATTTTCCCAGGTTGATATACCAGTTTTGCAATAATTTCAGTGAATGGACACCTCGCTAATCATCTTACGTATTTCACGTGCAATCAGAAAGGAATTTACATTGGACAGATATTTATGCACTTGGTCTTACATACAAAGAACTATTTACACTTTTCTTGAGCAATAACATTTGCACTGGTATCTTCAATATATACTTGAACCTTCAACACATATTTTAGTATTAGGCTTCCCATCTTAACATAAAACCAGTAAAAAATCTTAGAAAGGAAACACGTTCCAATTTGGAATAGCAGGTTATATTTGCTAGTAATACTTGGAATGTTTATTCTTCAAAGATGATGTTTCTAGGTATAGCACATTTGACAGTGTCCCAGAAATACTGTTCTTTCTTATTTTTAAATGATCAAGTTGTCAGATTTGTTCTAAATGGAATCCACAATGTTGTACCAAAATCTGCTCAGTCAGAAGCAGCTTATTAAACAGATATGGATCTGCTTGGGGTTTTGTTGTTGTTTTGTTGTTGCTCATTGTTTTAGTTTGGGTTTTTATTTATGGAAATAGCACTGAAAAAATGATGCCATGAATTCTAAGCACATTATGTTACCAGTGCAAAACCTAGGTAGATAGTCTAGAGGAAGGTAAGTCTGAGAAGCTGCAGCACAACATGGCCAGGTCATACTTGCCTTGGAGATCCAGGTACCTTCTAAAAATCAGTGGCATTTATTGGAACTATACTGCATCTGTAGACAATGCAATTCTGGTCCAAACATGTTCTTTCCCAAAAAAAATGGCCTAAGCAAAATCTCCATGGTTTTAGCCAGGGATGTAAACATTTCCTACTACCTTAAAAAGAGCCCAGATCCACTGTCCACTGAAACCCGAATCTTTTATTTAAGAGCAAGACCTGAGGAAGCCTGAGGCAGAAGAGAAGCCAGAAAGTTATCCCCTATAGACCTATTCCTCTATCTACATAATTATGATCACAATTAATTGTTCTGCATTATAGGCTTGCCACACTGTCTTTTCTCTCACCTGAGATGAAGCAGCCCAATTTATGGCCAGGAAATAAAGGCTGGATTCTCAAATAGAGTAATTCTACTAATCTTCAATACAAAATACTGATTTAGTCTTTTAGGGGTAAGTCCACAACATCTAGAAACATACTGTAAATGACAAGGTATAAGGAGATTTCCGTACAATCTCATCTACACTACTATTACTCAGTTTTACTCCCTTGTCAACTGTAATTTCATATTCTGCATTTAGAACTCTATCATCCCTAGGCATATAAGGATTTAATGTTTGTCACAAAGATTCAATAAACCATATGTGTTCATGTGTATACAATGCCATTTCTCTCTCAGACAAAATGTGTATGCTAATATATCTGGGTTTGAGAGATTAACAGCTCTCCAAAGTACCCAGATTTGGTACTTAAACAGTTTTATGAAATCTAATATTATGGTTGCCTTACAAAAAAGTAAGTACTTTTATGCATATTAAAAATACTCCTTACTAGTATATGTTAACCAAACTTTAAAGAAACGTATTATTTGTTACTACAGCGCATGTGCTGAGTCTCATTATCAGTCAGGGGACCCATTTCTGTGCAGGCACCACAGAAATCACTGCAGAACTGGAATGTAGCAATACCAAGCAAACTTTTTATGCAGCTAAAGCCTTTGCATACCAGAACAGAACTGGAATCCCTGAAGAATAAGTGTTCAAACACAATATTAGAGCACATCTTGAAGTGTAGCCTAGCTAATGGCACAGAGCAAGCTGAATTGATTTTCTTCAGTTATTTAAATCTCATTATATATGCCCTATTTAATTCCCTCTCCATTTAAATTGATATGAAATATAAAACAACCTCTGAATAATTTAGTGTGGAAAAACATACAAGCTAATTAAAAGCTAAAACTCGAAACCCAAACACATTATAAACACCTCTCTTTTAAGACATCTTTTTAATTTTATTTTATTTTTTTCTGGTTTGAAGCTGTCTTTTGTTTTGGAGAGACAATGAGTTTTGTAGTATATTTTTCTAGAGTAAAAAGTGATTACAAAGGAGCCCTTAGGTTTAAGTTGCTTTGATTTTATGCTACCAATAAGGGTTTGTGGTTTTTTTAATGCTGTTGAAATTGTAATTAAATGAATAAAACCTAAATATTGTATTCTGAACCATGCAATGTGATTTTCCATAATTACAAATTAAAATAAATGTCATCATGATTATTAATCGCCCTCTTTAATTATAATTTGAGCACTTAAATGCCACCTTACAAGATATTACCAAGGTTGGACTTTGCTGGCAGATGTCATTGGGAAGGATGGAAGGCGCAGCAGAAAAAGGGTGCATTAATGCAGCAACACTTCCCATGATGAGATCCATGTGCCCCAGACACACAGAAGGCAATAATTAAAAACTCATCTCCTATAATTCATGAATTGAACTACTATATACCTCACTTTTGTGCCAAAAAGATCTTGCAACAGATATATTCGTACATTAAGAGCTGAAGCTCTTTTTGGTCTTCAACAGTTTTCAGGTAAAGATATTCCTGAGAACATAATAAATATAAGTAACATCTAATTAACATTTTCCATTCATCTTTATTATCTAGCTTCAAAATTATAAGAATAATCCCCAAAAGATTTATGATCTCCTGTTACTCTGCCTGAAACAATATAATCCTAATTATTTTTCTTCTTACTTTTTCTTGTAACTTTTAAAGCTGTGTTTTTATCCCTCAGAAGACCTGTTTTCAAATGCACATTAGGACACCCACATTCACATTCTTGCCCAGTGCCAAGTATAGAGATCTACAAATAAAGTACACAGTTGCCATACTTTTCAGTTCTATTTCTACTCTTTAATTGTTCAGTCATAAAATCTATTAATGAAAATCTTTTTGAAATATGAAAAATGAGTCACAGTTTCTGATAAAATAAAACTGTGATTATTATTTCCAAGAAATAAAGAAATGTGTAAGTAACATTATTCTAAATACCACCATTCTTACTTAGTTTACTCATTAGTAAAAGAATCCTGGAGACAAAGCTCTTCTTGAACCCATTATCATTTATTATCCAAACTGTTCTCTAACTCTTTCTCTCACACGTACACACATAAATTGGTGCCTGCAATTGTCTAACCTATAAAGTCAAATCATATAGAACCCAGCAACACCCTGACTTTATATTGTCAATTTGAGCCTTAGATCTCAAATGCAAGAAGAGACACCTGCTATTTTTTATTTAGAGAGGAGTTGCTTTGTAGCTTAATTAAAGCAGTGTCTGACAGTTCAGAAGATGAGAATTTGCTTCTCCTGCAAGGTCTGACAGCATCTGAGGCTAAAATGTGATAATTCAACTTATGCAAGAAATAGTGAAACGTGACATTGAACCTTAGCCCCAAGCTTTACAGCATTCAGACTTTAATAGCCTTATCTTTCTTTTATTTCCACTAATTTATTTAATAGAATTGCACAACTGCCAATTTAGTAAATGTATGTATCCAGGATCTTTTAATTGAAATTATAATATGCTTTAAAAGAATGCCTGTAATGAGTCTTATAACTGTTAGCAAACACCAAGAGAATAATTATTTGCTTATAGTAACCTACTGTACTTTAGACTTATTTTAGGGAGTTTGTACACATTTACAATTAAATACCAACACAGTAGTAATTCAAATATAATCCATGTGGTTCAGGAATTTTTCAATTTTTTTTCTGGTGGTTTGCTTGTTTGTTTGTTTGTTTTGGGATTTTTAATTTAAAACCAGCCATTTTTCTGAACTAAGAACTTTTATTGAAAGGGTCAAAGTGTTGTTATGAAATAGTTCCTCACATCCATAGTAGAACTATTGGTCCAAATAAGCATTACAGCAAGGAAAAGGAAGAGGAAAAAGAGGAAAACCAAATCAAACCAACAAAAAAAAAAAAAAAAAAAACCGAAAGGGGAAAAAATAAAAAATTTTTTTTAAAAAAAAAAAAAAAGAAGAAGAAGAAGAAGAAAGCCAAAAGGGAAAGTAAGTACACATTTACACATTTAAGATTAAGTTCTCTGAATGTCAAACTTTTCCTCTGGATCAAAGAAGATAAGAACTCGGACCACAGATCTTAAACCCTCAGTTAAAGGAGCACCTGTGAAAGATCGATTTCTGCCAGAATCAGAATATAGAAAAACTGGCAAGTTTGCATCTGACAGTGTCACCTACATCTGCAAGTTGTTCTGTGTCATGGTCAGGCAGAGAAATATAATGTATTTTACGTGGATTCTTTTATGCCATCCTTCAGTGTAATGCAGTTAAAAGCAGCAGTTTCTTCCCTCTGGCATGTACTACAGAGATAAATATGAACTTCCATTCACCCTAGTTTATATGAAATTAGAAGAGACATTCTTCACCAGCTTCCATACAAAGAATGTGCGTGTTTAAAATTTTAGTCCTTCCAGGTGTGGCTAAGAATACCTTAAGGATACACTCTGGCAGAAATAGTGACATTTACTTCCAATTGACTAAAAAGGATGATATGAAGGTGCTATCCTATGGAATACACAATTAGTTTTATTCCTTTTCTTTTCTCCTCCAGCTAGTTGACATACTGGAACACTGGAGGGGGGAAAAAAAAAAAAAAAAAAGTCTGAAGCTTAGTAGTGTGCTTTTCTGTTATATCTGATCTCAAAGCAGTTTTGATATTTTACCTTTTTTTTGGTTTTCCAAATTCTGTGATTTTCTAGACTAAGCTTGTGCTCACTTTGAGCTTGCCAGACGTTGAGGGATGACTCCTGGAACTCCAGAAAGCACAAAGCATGCTGCTCCATTTTCCAGAAACAGCAAAAGGAAATATTGCTGCAGCCAAATCCTCTTGGGTATCTGCCACCCCCATAACTCAGGGAACCACAGGAATGGACCTGTGGTTCCTGTCAAGTCTCAAGAGTCAATCTTAGGGCCATACCACGTGCTAAAATACCTGGTAAACTCTACTGAAGTGTAAAAGGTGGAAATATCACTGGGACTACATTTTATCACACCACTAATACCACCTGGCATAGCACAGCGATAGCGAATGAGGGCTTGACTCTGCTTATTCCAGTCTCTTCCACAAGAGAATAATTGGTAGCAAGTTTTCAGCACACACGGCCCTGCAATTCCAGCCAGTCCTGAGCTCTCAATATAAGAAAGCAAAGAGTCCATCTTCCTTAATCTCCACCCCTTGAGCATTGATGAGCTCTAGGAATTAGGCTTGCTTTAAATCATAGAAACATAGAATCTTAGAATAGTTTGGTTGGCAGGGACCTCTAAAGCCCATCTAGTCCAAACCCCGTGCACTGAGCAAGGACATCTTCAACTACATCAGGTTGCTCAGAGCCACGTCCAGCCTGGCCTTCAATGTTTCCAGAGTTGCGACATCTACCACTTCTTTGGGAAACCTGGGCCAGTGGTTCACCACCCTCATTGTAAAAAAATGTCCTTCTTATGTCTAGTCTAAATCTAACCCCTTTTAGTTTAAAACCATCACCCCTTGTTTTGTTGCAACAGGCCCTGCTAAAAAGTTTTTCCCCATCTTTCTCCCAGGCCCCTTTCAGCACTGCAAGGCCGCAGTTGGATCTCCCCGCAGCCTTCTCTCCCCAGGCTGAGCAGCCCCAGCTCTCCCAGCCTGCCCTCCCAGCAGAGCTGCTCCAGCCTCTGACCAGCTCCGTGCCCTCCCCTGGCCCCGCTCCAGCAGCTCCGGGTCTCTCCTGTGCTGAGGCCCCACAGCAGGAGGCAGGACTCTGCCAGACAGCACGCAGATGCACGTGGCTGTCACTGGAAATACACATTCAAATGCTACCAGGTTTTCTCACAACAAAGTTATCTTTTCTTAACATGCATGGATAGAGATCGAGGTCAGATTTAATGTGAGATTAAATTATAATAAATTCACCATAATTGTTTTTGTAATGAAATATTCTGTTTATCGGGAAAGCAACTAAGGATAAAAATCATAATGAATCTCCATCCCCTGCTGCATACAATTTCTTGGTAGAAAAGAATCCAATGAAAATGAGAGATGGAAGCTGCTCAACAATGCTGAAGGCATGCTCTCTTACTTCTTTTTATTTGTTAAAAGCTGTCAAAAATCCACTTCCTCTGATTTACTTGTATTTAGCATAGGGGCTTGTCGATTATTTATCACAGGGAGTTCTGTCAGACTGGGATTAAGATGTCCTAAAATTCCCAAGAGGGCAATTCATCATAACACAATATAGTGTGTGAATAATGGACACCCACGAAAGGCTCAGCTGACATGATGGAAGTGAATGATGGGTGAATTGAGGTCACAGGCTTGATGCGAACACATCGGACAATGTATACCCAGGCTGTCAGTCAAGCCATTAAAAAGGAGAAAGTACATGAATATGAAATAGCAAACAAACAGATTGGCTTTTGTTTCCGTATTCCTCAGCTCAAAGAAAATGGATGCTGGAGCTAATGAACACATCCGCACTGTGTGCCAGTGCACTTCTACAGTGGCTGTCACAGCTCCGAGTCAGAGAAATACCCTGCGAATGTTCCAGTTACGGATTAATAAAGGCCAAGCATGGGGTTTTCTTTTGCTACTGATGATGTGGTATAATTCTGCCTTTTTTCCATTCCCAAAATACTTATGAGACCTATGTTTTAGTAACAAACTATTTTAAATCAAAGCAAATTTAAATTACATATGCTTTGATTTACTACTTCTTTTACTAACACAAAGCTATAAATCTAGAAATACCGTTGACCCTAAACTATTCCTCCAAACAAGACTAAGCAAATGAAGGTAACACCTGGCCAAAAAAAAAAAAAAATCTCATCTGAATCTAACCAACATTACAAAATCCTTGGTGTTCTAGTGAAAAGGATGCTACACAGAAGAGACCACTTTACATAGGAAGATAACTTATGTTATTCTACTCCTAACTGTATTACACATCTGTTCGAATTCAGTGCATTCCTTCTTCCTTTCAGGTGCTTTTGTCCAGTAACAGATGTTCTTTACCTTGCTTGCTCTTTCCCACCAACAAAGACAGGAACAAAGAAAACATTGCAAATACTGTGTACAAAGGTTTGCAAGATCCATCTGTTGTTCTATCCCTGTCACCCTGCTTCATCCACTTACGTATTTCACTGATTTAATCTTTGGTGTTAATAACACATTTACAGATATAGCAAGTGCATATAAACAATAACCTCATGTTAGTGTATAGTCTAGTTTATTTTATTTATTTATAGCCTAGGTCTTGAATTGGATTCTCAAAATGCCTTGGTTTTCCTACTCATGTGTAGGTCAACCAACCAGCTAGGTGTGTCCCTGTGTTACTTGCCTTCCAAGTTACTGAAAATTAAACCCAATTCAGCATCAATCAAAACTGGTAAAATAACTACTTTGCCTTCAAATACTCCTATATATCTGTTTTGTATCAGAGCCTGCCGCCCCAACAAGGGATCTTCTTGTCTGAAGATCCCTTTCAGTAGTTTCCACAGCTTCCAGGCCTTCCTACTTCAGCCTACAGCAAAGCCCCAGCATGGAAGAACCAGCTTATTTTCACAGAGACAGGTACATTGTTTTCAGCTTTTCAACCACTCACAACTCTCAATTTAAGGCATAAAAACTCTAACCCATCCTGAGTACTCAGCAGTAACTAAGCACCATGTCCAGTGCTCAGAAAGTCAGTTATATAAATTATACCTTGGCATCTTTTTCTCTCTGGGCTTAATTTAAGATTCCAACTTTCCCCCTTTGGCTGCACACTAGCAAAACACTAGTCTTCAGAGATCATGAAAAATTCAATAAAGCTTTGCCTTACTGAAAAGAGAAAAGTAAATTGTTATTGTGTCTTTTCACTTATTCAATTTTTATTGTTTATAAGTACACAGTGGAGTTTTAAAACTCAAATATGAATGAATATAAGGAATATTTCAATGATGAAGTGTTGTTACCTCAAAGAGCAAGGAACAGAATTTTTTGCTTGTTTTATATGGCTATTATTTTGTGGATAACCTCCCTCCCAAAAAATGTTTATATTTATCAAGATATCTACCTCTTTATTGTTATATCTGTATTAGCAAATAGCATTTTACAGTGGAGCAGGGAAAGAAACTCCATCTGTAGAGTGAAGCGGCTGGTGCTGAGACCCTGCATCCCCAGTACATATCCTGGTGGGTTCTCTCTGGACTAGCCGTGAAATCAATGCCTATCAGAGGTTGGGAAACATCACATGTACTCCTAAGGTTGGAAAACATTAGGTGTACTCCTAAATATGACTTTCGCTCCCTCCCTACCTCATTCTCTACTGCTAATTTAGCCAATGTTATTCTAAAGATATATCATAGTCACAGAGTTCCATCTCAGAATATTCACTGCTCATGATTAACAGTCCTGGAATAACATTATTATTTAGGTTGCCAAGTTAAGTACTAAAAAAGTCAGGAAAAGACCATAGAAGTATATCTTTCCCCCTTATACTGAGAAAACTAGATATTTATGAAAAAAGTGCAATGTACATATAGGCAGTCAAGCCAAAACACCAGAAAAAAATTATATGCACCCATAATTTACCCTTCTTCAGTACTGTATTAAATGTTATTGCACTCTGTGTCGTTTTCAAATTCACTCTCTAGGCTGACAAAGTGTTTGACCAAACTAGTTTCAAATGTCTCTGACCATTTACTTTCTCCCTGCTCAGTAATCCAGTTCTCAAAAAACTAAAAATGATATTGCAAATCAGAAACGTCAATTAGATGTCATTTGGTTTCATATAAGCAGCTACCTAAGTAAATCCAAGCTAACAACCAAAAGTTTGACCATCAAACTGTGGAACAGACTGATCAAAAAAGGACAGCATATTATTTTCTATGCCAGTAGCAGATTTAGTATTATTTTTCTTGTTTCTAAATATAAGCTTTCTATCATTATGAAGGTGACATTTCTACATGTCATTTGGTTTTAGCAATGCAAGGGTGATAAATGATAGAAAAAGTTGTATATGAAAAATAAAGACTAGCATAGTTTTATACTATTTTGCAGTTAGTTCTACAAAACTGAGTTATTAATTATTTATATTTTTGAAATATAAGTGAAGCAGCTACCACCAAATGAATTGCAGTTCATGAATGGTGAGCTTACATTCAAAAATATATATGAATAAGTAGTTGCAGGTTGGAACATAAGTCAGGAAATGGCAAAAGAATGATGTATATGGCTGACATACGGTACAATGTTCCTGTAAGAAAAGGAATAAAGGAAATTTTAATGTAGATAAGCTTAAAAATATCCTTTATAAGAAGGAATGTTTGTAATAGCTAGGGCTGCATAAACATGAGGCAAGTTAAAAATTCTATTATATCATTTGAACTAATGTTTGTATTTTATTTGAAAAAGATGATACTGTGACCACACGGCCCTAAAAGAACAAGAACACAAGGACTATGACAAAAATGTGAAACCACTCAGATGAGATATTAATAACCTTTAAATTGTTCTGGCATCATACATATCACTACACACAAAATAACTGAGCATAGAATCACATAATCATAGAATACCCAAAGTTAGAAGGACTTTCAAAGATCATCTGGTCCAATCTTTTGTGGGTAAGGGAGTCTAGATGAGACTACGATAGAAACATAGAGTAGTTTGGGTTGGAAGGGACCTTTAAAGCTCGTCTAGTACAACCCCCCCTGTAAAGGGCAGGGTCATCTTCAACTGGATCAGGTTGCTCAGAGCCCCATCCAGCCTGGCCTTGAATATTTCCAGGGATGCGGCATCTACCAGCTCTCCGGACAACAAGTGCCAGTGTTCCACCACCCTCATTGTAAAAAATGTCTTCCTTATATCTAGTCTAAATCTACCCTTTTTTAGCTTAAAACCATTGCCCCTTGTCCTATCACTAAAAGGTTTGTCCCCATTTTTCTTACAGGCCCACTTTAAGCACTGCAAGGCCGCAGTTGGATCTCCCCGCAGCCTTCTCTCCCCAGGCTGAGCAGCCCCAGCTCTCCCAGCCTGCCCTCCCAGCAGAGCTGCTCCAGCCTCTGACCAGCTCCGTGCCCTCCCCTGGCCCGTCTCCAGCAGCTCCGGGTCTCTCCTGTGCTGAGGCCCCAGAGCAGGAGGCAGCACTGCAGGGGGGTCTCCCCAGAGCGGAGCAGAGGGGCAGAATCCCCCCCTCGACCTGCTGCCCACGCTGCTGGGGATGCAGCCCAGGGCACGGGGGGCCTCCTGGGCTGTGAGCACACCTTGCTGGCTCGTGTCCCACTTCTTGTCCACCAGCACCCCCCAGTCCTTCTTGGCAGGGCTGCTCTCAATCCCCTCATCTCCCAGCTTATATTGATACTGGGGGTTACTCTGACCCAGGTGCAACCTCCACCATGCACTTGGCCTTGTTGAACCACATAAGGTTCACATGGGCCCACTGCTAAAGCTTGTCCAGGTCCCTCTGGATGGCATCCTGTCCAGATGTGTCAGCTGCACCAGTCAGCTTGGTATCATCTGCAAACTTGCAGAGGGTGCACTTGATACCACTGTCTATCATTGATGAAGATATTAGAGAGTACTGGTCCCAATATGGATCCCTGAAGAACACACCTGTCACCGGTCTCTATCTGGACATGGAGCAATTGACCACTACCCTCTGCATGCGATCTTCCAACCAATTTCTCATCCACTGAATAGTCTACCCATCAAATCCATAACTCTCCAATTCAGAGAGAAGGATGTTGTGATCCGTCAGGACTGCAAACTCCACCTGTGCATGATCACTACAGCCCAGGCTGCTTCCAATCTTGACATCGCTGATGCAGTCACTTGTGTTGGTGACCAATAGGTCCAGTACTGCATCCCCTCTGGTAGGGCTGTTTGTTACCTGGCTTAAGAAGTTATCCTCCATGCATTCCAGGAGTTTCCTGGACTGCTGCTAAAAGACCACTCAAAATCAAGTAATGACTGAATTAAATTTAACTTACCAGGACTCTTTTTTCATGTGTTTCAAAGTTAGCAACATGGGGTAAGAAGAAACCTGGATTAGAGTACTGGTACCAGGTATAAACTGAGCCCAAACCAGGGGAAACAGACTTGAGACTGAAGCCATTTCTGGTTGATGGCAGCCTGATGTAAGGACCTGATCAGATACAAGAATTAAGAGAGAGTCCAGCACAAACATCTAGAACTGATCAAAAATAAGTTATCTTTTTCTGGTCCTTTGTTACCTATTAGATTTATACAAAGTTAACAACAGGCACATTCAAATGTCATCCCTCTCTGCAGTACTAGTTTCTGATCCAAAAGCATGAGAGAAAAAATCTTCAAAGATAAAATCTCAGCTGTTTGTAACATGGAGACAAAAATGGCTTGTCCTGTTTTCCAGCCTTGTTCCTGGAAATGATTAAACAACTTTTGTCAAAAAATGCAACCCAATTCAACTGCAGGGAAAAAGTTCAGAAAAAATGGTTAAAATTTCTGACAGAAGTAACCAAAACCAGATTATATCATAAAAATAATGGTCAGTACTTAAAAAAAGGTATGCCTTACTGTAGAATGACAACTGTAGACGACTTCTGAATTGCTACTGGAATACAGTTAACTGAGGTTGAAAAGGAGGAATATATAACAAATACGCACATCTGTGTTTGTCACATTTACCTTCAAAATCTTTATCACTCTTTTTATTTTCCAAGCAATACTTTTGTGGCATTTTAACACAAACACCTGAATCCCATCCATTACATCATGTTAAAATACTTTGTATTTGAAAAATTCCCATTCACAAAGAATTATAACTGTTATTCTCTTTTCATAGTCATCATGCCACCTCCTGCCCCCAATTAGGAAAACAGGTCTCTTCTTATTCTTTATTTACCCAGATAAATCCCAAGTAGATTTACTATATTTGCAGTCATCTTTACATTTCTCCTATAACCATCCCTGTAGTAAGATGCTTACACTGTTTTTCAACAGTGTAACAGATTGCAACAGATTAATTGCATTCATAACTCAATAACAAAGAACTACTAGTTAATGGAAATTATGCAGGTCTGTACCAGTTAAACCAAAAGTTGATGTAGCCTAGAAGCCTTTATCTGAGAAGAGTGAACCTCCTGATCTAGAATCTGTATCTTCATCACAGTATTTAATAGTCTTTGATACAATAACTATTTTAATCCATTTATGTTTTGACATTTACAACAACCTACAATCTAATTGTGTTTTGTGGAGAAATACCAAAGTATCTTTTGTTTGTTTTAAACAAAGTCAACACAGTAATTTCATTTGGTGCTTCCGTGTCCTTAATATTTAAAAAAAAAAAAAAAAAAAAAAAAAAATATTCAAATTCACTTGCTCGTCATTTGTGACATTATATATTTCAGTCAGCCTTCCAGCACGACCTCCACAACCACCTCAGTCTTACTCTTTGCAAGCTGAAGACTCCAAGCCTATCTCATCTCCTGAGTAAACTCTTTGTCTAAGTTTTACAGGAAAGTATTTGCCACAGATCATTACAAGCCCATCTTCTTAGCATGCTGTAAATGGCCATAGAAAATCACTGGGTAGCTTTGCCACTTCTAGTCTGCCATCTTTATACGTGATAATTCCCTACTGCACTGTAGCAGTCCTTCACTGCTTTCAAATTATATTTTCAGAATATATTATTCAACCAAAAGGGCAGTATTTAACCTTCTGGAATGGTAGCTGACTCTTGGTGGCCCTGCTTGAGCAGTGCGGGGTTGGACCAGATGACCTCCAGAGGTCCCTTCCAATCTCAACCGTTCTATCATAGAATCATAGAATGGTCTGGGTTGGAAGGGACCCCAAGGATCATAGAGTTCCAACCCCCCTGCCACAGGCAGGGACACCAACCTCCAGGCCTGGATCTACACAAGGTTGCCCAGGGCCCCATCCAGCCTGGCCTTGAACACCTCCAGGCATGGGGCATCCACCACCTCTCTGGGCAGCCTGTTCCAGCACCTCACCACTCTCTCTGTAAAAAACTTCCCCCTAATATCTAATTTAAACCTTCCTTCCTTCAGCTTCAATCCATTCCCCCTTGTCCTGCCATTATCTACCCTTTTAAAAAGTTGATTCCCCTCCTGTTTGTATGCTATGATTCTATGATATACCTTCAGGTTAAGATACTTCATTTTAAGTATTTATCCTCCTCTAATGTAAGTAGAGATATAATCAGTATAGTCATTGCTGTCCAGATATCACTTCAACTGCACAAAAGAATCCACCTAAAAGTAAGTGGAACAGCTCTCTAGAGTGAATTTATACATCTGTAACTGGAGCTGGATCTCTCCTAGTGTGAATAATAGGTCTAGATATAAACCTAGAGACATGAGCCTCCGTCACTCTGAAAGAATGCATGGGGATTACTTAAATCCAATTTGTATTCCATATGTAGATCCCTTGTTTTGTTCTTGAAAGGGAAGAATGTCAGATTATAAAGAATACTGCTATAGAGCTCAAATTAATAAAATGATTAATCTGGTGGTGAGGTTTGGTTTGGTTTGGATTTTTTTAAGGTTATAGCCCTAGGTGTCGTGGTTTA
>KL256262.1:8967-41151 GCA_000699545.1 Podiceps cristatus
TCGCAGCAGTGGGAGCAAAACTGGAAGCCTGTTCAGTGGAAATGCTTTCTGCCCTGAAATCTGAATGCAGCAGAAAGACTATGTGCTGCCATGTGTTCTCTGCACCTCAGACATATCAGAGGGAGAATTTTCCTCCTTCTTTTCTCCTTCCAAAAGAGACGTGCTCCAGACAACACAGAGGCATAGGATGAATGAGGGTGTCATGGATTAGTCATATGGAAGGCACTGTGAAATTACTTATGAAAAATACTTTCAGATTATCCCCCCCCCCCCCCGCCGTTCCTTCCCCTGCTGCGCAGGGAGGGAACGAGGAGGAGCACAGCTGAGCCCGCACGACTAAGGCACAGAGGTCTGTCCTGGAGGCGCTACCTCTTGTGGAACAGCCATTGTGGGGCCAGTGGTCATGAGCCTCCCTTGCCCACCAGCACCTCCAGAGCAGCAGCAGATCAGGGCAGGCTGTGGAGGCCGCAGGAACCCTGCACTGCTCTCCGAAATAGTGCTGATATGGGGCTGGTGCGTGGCCTGCTCCAGCTCTGCCCGGGCTGCACTTCGGGGTCACTGCCCCTGTGGGGCTGCAGCGGATTCCACTGGGTGCCTCGTCTTGTCCTCTATAAAACAAGGGGAAGGGGTGGGATAAAGAGCCTTTAGCTGTCTAGCAAACCTGCGCTTCTGTGTAAGATCCAGGGCTTGATGTGGTCCTGGAGGTGAGCTGGAGAGGGTGTAAAATGTTTGAAGGGCAGACAAAAAACAACTGCTCAGGTCCCCTGATTCTGCTGTCTCCATGAGGTCTGGCTGGATGTGCCCTCCTGAAACCTGTATTAGGAGACAGATGCCACACAGGGATGGGACACAAGTAATACATTATTTAAATTAAAATGGGATACTCTTTTTGGGAACACCTAATTCTGGAGGTGTTTTTTCAACAGTACCAATGTTACAAATTCAGCTGCATAATTTATAGTAAGAATTTACATTTATTTTTGTGTTTGGAGAATGGCTTGGTGGCTTGAGCACAAAGCTGGAAAGGAGATTAGGTAGTTCCTCTTCATTACTCTGGCCTCCCCTGTTAGCGTGTGGCCATGGTGGAATAGGCTACTCTCATAGGCACAGCAATGCATCCATGGCATTTCCTGGTGAGACATAACTAAAGTTCTCTGAGGCATGAACGGGGCTAGAGGAGCACAGTCTTTCCTTTTACAGTATTTTAAAAACTAAAAATTAGAACTTAGACATTCACCTATCACTACCAGTTTGTATCATCGAGAAGTTATTCTGTGCTGCAGGCACTAGTCAGTTATGAAGAAGGATAGGCCCACCATGTAAATAAAGTCAATCCATCTAATTTTACATAGATGGTCAAACAGTCATCTTATGATAACTCTCAATCACTGCCAAAGTGAATCAGCCTCAAACCATAGCAGCAAAAGAAAGTTTCTCTTCAGTTTCTTTGGGTCTGCATTGCAGAAGCCTGAAATCAGCTTGCAGATATGCTGCATTGTTGTGCGCTGTAATCCACAGCTCTGCTTATACTGATGTGTGTCCTGTGTGCTATGTGCTGCTTTAATTCCTAACTACAGTGGCAATATCAAAGTTTGACTGCAGCCTTAGCCCTGACTTTACTGGCATTGTTGATTTTTATCACAGTTGCAATGCAGGTTTAAAAAACAACAGCATAGACCAGCTATATGCCTTATAGTTAATGCTGTCTTCGGTTCGTTCTTTATTGGTACTAGAAACCCCTTCAGTTTAAGGTAGAATAAAACAAAAATAGCAAAATAAATAACTCAGGGGCATTTGGAGGGGGATGAAAGCTGTTTCTTGGTCTGAACACCTGCATTGTAATAGAGCTTTGAGTGTACAGCAGGCTCAGACAAAAAAAATATTATAACCAATCTGAACAGTACCTTTAGGGCAGGGAGAACCTGCAAAAAGCACAACAGTGGATTAAAATAGGGGTGCAATAAATATGCATGTAGTTATTTATTACAAAATAAATTATGCATTGACACAAGAAGTTACACTGCAATTTTCTGTTGAAATGTTACAGAAGTAAATCTCTCTTTCTAAAAGGCAGCATGGAGCGTTCGTCTTGTGTTTCTGTCCTGACATTTAACTCATTAGCATGCAGGTGCACTCTCTGGGTTTCATGCAATAACTGTCTCCTTTCACTGTGTTTACAGATAATCCAGCAAGTTTCCAGGCCAAATGGCTCTCTGAATGTGAGCCCACAAAGCAATGAATGAGACAGCACACTGCTCAGGGAGATTCCAGCACAGCTAGCCAGAAGGTGAGTATCAACAGTGACATTAAAACCCCAAAATGGCTTGAAACTGTTTGTAACTGACCATCACGGTAATTAATTGTAGCTAATGTTGCAGTCATTCATTATTCTTCCCTTTCCTTAAAATCAGGTCTCTTGTTTTTTAGCAACTGATCCGTGGATAATAGCGGTTAGCATTATGCATCCGAGCCCCTGGTTTACTAAACATAATGAATTATTCTGCTTTGTGGGAAACCAACCACGTGTTTGGTGTGTCAAAGAGGAAGTCCCTCAGAGAGAACTGCAGGCACAGCGGGAACTCTTGTCAATCCTCTTTGGGACTGAGTGGCAGATCAAATACCACTTTGAGAGGGGGCCCTGGCGCCTGCAGCTTTGTGGAGCTGCCTTCTTTTCCAGCACTTTAAGGGCTGCAAGAAGGGCCTGTATCTTTGCTGCTGAAAGGATCTGGGCTCAGGCCTGGGACTAGCACATAGCTCCCAGGTGCCTGTGCCCCGGTTCTCTGTCAGCTGCATGGGTGTAATGTCTCTGTTTCAAGTTCTTGTTGGGAGACAGATAACCTAACCCTCAGTCCTACAAGGGCTGGGTACCTAGTGAATCAGCTGGGCTCTCCCTATGTTCATAGGAAGAAGTGTCTAAGACAGCTGGGAAGTGTGCCCCCTCTATGTACATGGCTTTTTCTCTTATTTTGAAGGGAGGCTAAGTAACTGGCTCAGGCTCCAAGCTGATTTTTAAACAGTTGAAGTCAGGTGAGGCAATTCAACGTGCTACATCTGCCTCTTGTGTTAAAATTGCCAGCCCTTAAGATGGGGACTGTCTTCTGCCAACATGGACATTGCTGTATGTCTAACATGGCAAAGTCATCATTGCAGATGGAGCTCCTACATGAGCTGTAATATGAAGAATTGATAAAAAGACTCTTAGAGCTGCTGACTGATGTTTAGTACCTGACTATGTCACTTATGACCATATAAACAGATGGGTAATGGAAAACCTCTGGATATTAGCCTAGCACAGGTTACACAGCCAGGCTCAGACACAAAATCATGCATTGGCAGCTTAACAAGCTGCTGCATGTCTGCTGAGCGGTTCTTAATATCCCTGTGCTGATCTCATCCTCATCTTGTTATATATGCTCAAGTGAAAGGCTCATGTGAATGGATGCCTAAGACTGATGCACAGTAACTTGCTAAGCCACTGTTATCATGTGCCTCAGCCCGCAAACAACCCCCACACTTGGTCTTTTTTCACTTGGGTTTCAAGCTGACATTGGGGATTTATCAAAATCTGCTGTGCAGCTATAAAGATTTTTTTTCCTAAATATGCAACAAATGGCAATGTGTAGGGTATAGGAAATGTAACAGAATGGCTATTAGGAAAAAAGTTTAGCATCTGTTCGATGAGTTTTCATGCATGGTTTGGTAGGTAAAGGTTATCAGAAAAGTCAATACAAGTGTGCTCGGAAAACATAACATCAGTTAAACCTCTTGACAGGCGTGTTACAAAGCAGCTGAAGATCATTCAAAGCTGACCAGCAAAATTCTGTGGCTCCTGAAGGCAGAAATGCTTTCTCATACTGCTGGGCTGCTTTATGAACCTGCTGGCTTGCTAAGCTGAAAGCCATCCCTCTCCTCCCAGATGGCAGGAGTTGCATTTGGAAAGGCATACCGTGTCTCTCATCTCTGCAATGTGCCAGTTTGGCACTCTTTGAAAGCAGGTGAATGAACATTGTTTTAAAATAGGAATTTTATGCTTGTAAAAGATACCAGCTTGAGACTAATGGAAACTCAAGTCCTTTGCTTACCTGTGGAATTTGCCCAGCATGGGTGCTGGCAATGCTCGCAGCACCCACAACGATATTTCTCAGCTGTCATTAGATGGAAGCCAGAACAAGAGGTACCTCAGGATCCATTTCAGTTCTCCTCAGCATGGGTATTGCAAAGGTGATTATTCTCTCTTCTAATGAGAAAATGCTAGATATTCACAAAAGAGGGCCAAGGGGCCGGTGCCGTGCAGCCCTGGCTGCCTGCTGGCTGCCTGCTTACTGGGCGCCCTTGGTCCCTGTGCTTGGGGTCCAGCACGGCTGATCCAGATGCTCCGCTCTGCGTGAGGAGACCACCGCGCTCTCCCCTTCCCTTACGCTCTCACCTCCT
The DNA here is from genome assembly GCA_000699545.1 of Podiceps cristatus. Classification (NCBI taxonomy): domain Eukaryota; kingdom Metazoa; phylum Chordata; class Aves; order Podicipediformes; family Podicipedidae; genus Podiceps; species Podiceps cristatus. Next base: position 13,399 of record KL256262.1, read on the forward strand.
GTTGCCAACCCCCTTCCTTGTTCACAGACATAGCATCCTACAGCCCGCTGTCCTCGGTCTCCAAGCCAGCGCAGATCAGACTCTGCCCCACAGGGCTCCTGCCTTTGAAGGTTTTGAGGTTTCAGATCAGTTCTTGAGGCAAATGTGGTAGTTAGGAAGAGGAGAAACATGCAGACTGCGTCAGGTTGAGAGATGTAAACGTGCTATGGCTCGCGCAAGAAGAATGCACATCTGTCTGAAACAACAGAACAGCTCACATGTATGTGCAGTGCCGGATTCCTTCCATATACTTCAGACCTTCACTCCAACTGAGAAGTCTCCTCTCTCCACATAGTGCAGTATGTTGTTTCTGCTCCTGGCCTTTTCTCTTCTTGCTTTAACACAGCCAGGGAGATACTCCTGTCTTATATGAAGGCCCCAAGCCTTTGTCAAGCAAGTGTCTAATTAGGTCAGCTAAACTGTTAGAACATCACAGCAGATGATTTGTTCCTCAATGTCTTGAAGAGCAGAGCTGAAAACCTGGTGTATTTGAGCTGTCCTCATCACCAGGGATGCTCCATTTAAGGAGATTCTGTTCCTTCTTCTCCTGTTCCTTCTATGCCACCTGAAACCTTTTCTTCTTCCTTTTCTTACTGCTCTTACCTGAGTGTGGGAGCAAAAGACCGTGAAGAAGGCAATCACTCCCCACATTTACACCAGATTCTCCCAAACATCGCAGATGTACTTTAGGCCATTAAGCTCTTAGCAAAAAGATTTGTGTTCTTCCCGTTTCGATCCCTTGACAGGTCCAATTGCCAGATGTAAAAGTTTTTAATTACATATTTAGAAATCTTTATAAACTGGTGTGATTACTGAGCAGAAACCCAGCACAGCAAAGGCCATAAGGTCTGCTCAGGAAGGAAAATCTTTATAAATAAGCATGCACTGAAAGTAAAAGCAAAATAACCACTCCCTCAAGCTATGAATCAATGTGATCCCGAGAGGTTATGTCCTGAATCGGTAAAGTCTTTAAGAATATCCCTAACTTTAAGTGACCCTATTGACTTCTGTTATATATGTATCAGTAGCTTGCTCATTTGGGACTTTCTTTTATGAGCTGAAATAAATTCTTTTTGTTAATTCATTTTTAGAGCCTGGAATTGTGGCCTCTATGAAGTTTGCAAACAAAGAGCCTAGAAAAGTGTAAAATGTAAATAGAAAAATCAAGGGTTGGAGTATGTAATACTACCCCTATTTATCAGTGTGGGAAACTGAGTCTTAAGGTCCCAGTGGTTTATTTAGGACCGCACAATCAGTATATGTCAAAGCCAGGAAACAGATCCTCGTCTTCCAGGTCCTGCTCTCTAAATTTTAATCCTCTTGTGTTTTCCCCGTAGAAATTCCAGCCCTCCTATCTCCTTCTTTAGACCTTCTGCTAACACCTGGGTAAGTGGAAGGGACAGTGGAGTTAGAGTTAGCTAATGTTACCTATGATAGGGATCAGGGAATATATCTTCTTCCTGCCCTAACATTTATTTAGAAACTTGAGCATGCTATGCTTGAGAAGTATGTATTTTGGCATAATAATCTTTGACTTTCAAAGAAAAAGTGAAATATTATTTTTTTTGTCTTATTATTTCAGATAATTGTACCTGATAAAATGTTTCTAACCAAGCACATTAGCTAGTCTGTTTCAGCTCATTTCATAGCACGGGAGTGCAAACAATAAGAAGCAGACTGCCAAACCTTGAGTAATTAAATATAAGTAGAGCAGGTGTAATAAAGAGAAAGAAAAAAATGGGTAAGTTTTCTGAAAAAAGGAAAAAGGTATAATTACTTCAGCTGAAGGGCAGCAATAACACAGACACTGACAAAATACAGGGATTTTATGTGCTTATTGACTCAGCCATTCACAAAAATGTCATTATCTTAGCAAATGCCACATTACACGATAGTAATCAAGGTACTGTACTGTACCTCTGAGATACAAAGCACCTTTTACTGAAAATCAAAGGCACTTTTCTGAATAGTTAAGAGAAGAACTTTATGGATCTTTGATGATATGGTCACATATTTTTCTTTTTGTTTTTCTAACATTTAGAGCTGCTTTTTATTCTCTTTATTTTCATGAAATGTTTTGGGGTGTTTCTACTGGCTTTTGGCAAAGTAGCTGCAGAGTTAATATGGAAACTTTCAGTATGCCCAACTGAGGCACATCTGACCACCTCAGCTCTGAATGATAAGCTTGCAATGTGAAATGAGTGTAAAAGATAGAAGTAAGCTTATCTGTAAACCCTAGCCCTATAACCCCTTTTTCCATCCATCCTTACCATTAGCAAAGCATCTGTTGGACTAATGATAGGGAACCTCCATTTTAAGACCAAATGGATTACCAGGCTGTGGAAGGAGAAGCTGATGAATGCTGAGAGGGTGTCAAAATTTGTATCTCTTGTGGGTGATTACCACAGCGTTGGCTAGAGGAGCAGTGAGACATAGGATGTCTTTAGGATAAACAGCTCTAACCCCATTTTAGTATATGAGAATATATAGAATAGTTGAGAATAATGATACAAAAACTGTCCTTGGAAGTCTTAGGTAAGCAGTTCTACTTCCAAAAAAGACATTTTCAAAAAAAAAAAGATGTTTCCAAAACAGTCACAATAAGATACTCCTGACTGGCATGGAGTGCATCAGCCTTCCCCCCCCACCTCTCCCCCCCCTTCCTTTTTCACCTAGTTCTGCTTTTGTATTTTTGGGGACAGATGAATATTGGAATAGTTTAACTAAGGATGAGTCATTTTTGAACTCTGCTTATAAGGGCTATCTCAGTCTCCTTGCCAAAAGAAACTGGAAAAGGACCATCTTGATCACTGTTACACTGGGGATTCTGGAAATGTCAACCAAATTCAGAACATTAACTTCACTTGAAGGACTGATGTTCCTTCGCTCCTTTCGTAGTGGTGTCTTTGTCCTCATGACTATAATAATCTTCATTTTAGTTAACTTAGGAAAAAAAACCCTCCAAAAGCTGAGGACGAAGAACCCTCCTCCACATGCAAAAGACTGATATATCAGTCTACAACTGGAGTGTGAATTGTGGGTATCTGAGACTGGCTGTTTCAGCATTAGTGTGTCTGTGAGGGATTTAAAATCTATTCCTGTATTTTAAAAAAAGCTTTATATACAGCAGTTTACCCAAGACTGCAGGGCATAAGAAAACAATGTTATCCTGGCTCTATAATTTCTATTATAAATCAGCTGCAAATAGTTAAGGAGCTTTATTTGCCAATGTACTTTTCTTTCCCAGTTGATATGATATGACAGAAAGAAAACAAAATCTCTAAGCTCTCTGGGATGGCCACTGTGATTAAACTTTCCAACGGTGCCTGTACTGTATATTATGTGAATGCAATTTTTTGTGGGTGTATGTAATTTTGAATGTGGTGGTACTAATTAGCATCTAGTTTGATGTTTATCTTTCTCATCAAAAATGTCATTCTGTTCACAAGACCTTTTAAGGTGAAGAAGAGGAAGGAAACAGGTTCTTTTTCTATATCAAATTTAACATCTGCTGTATCTATGGATAACAGGTTCTGAGGTGAACTGCTGAGTGTGTCACAGTAAGCCTGGCAGAGTTAAGTGTGGAAAGTCAGTCTGAGCACATGCTGTAATGGATTTGACCTCGAAGAGCACTACAAAGAGAAATTGCAGATAACCATCTGAACTGACTTCAGAAGTCTGTAGTCCTGACTCCCTGGATACCAAGAGAGAAGAGGAGGACAAAATAGATTGGACTGAACAATCAGAAATACAAGGTTGAATAAATGCTTGATATTTAAAGTGCTGACAGTGGAAGAAAACACATAAGAGCAGTACATTTCCTTACTTGATTCTAACCACATTAGTCAAGTAAAATTCCTTAAAAGATAGTTTTATAAAAATAAAATATATATTCAATGGAAGTGAGATGTGAAAGTAATGTTGGAACAATAAGGTCATGTAGCTGGGAAGAATTTAAGCACTTTTCCATGGCAAGAAATACTTGAATACTAAGTAAGAATACTAAGGAGAAGGAGAAACTACTCTCATGGAGAATGAGAGTTCCATTCTCCCCAGCAAAACTGAGTTTGAAGCTCCAGCCTTAGGGCAGCAATGGTGGATCTCATGGGGCTCTGCCATGGATTCCTCAAAAGTTCATCAAATGAGGCAGCATATGGGCCATTAGAACAGCCATTTTTGGATCAAGTTTTTCCAGGGTGGAGTGGTGTGCATTTTTGAGCATCTCAAATTCAGAGACTGCACTTAAAATAACTGTTCTTTCTCAATAGTTTCTGGCAAATGAAGAGTGAGCAGGGACGATCTTAAGCACAAGAGGTACAGGTATGCAGAAATGAAAGCTGAGAGTGAAAGCACAACTATCTGATTTACGCAACGACTTAAAAGGGCAAGTATTTGAAATGGGTTTGAATTTCCTAAAGTTACCTTGATAGTGCAAAAATCACTGCACTGTAGAGCTTGTGATCTAAAATGAGAGGATAAAACAGAGGACACAAGAAAATGGAGGCTAAGAGAGTCAAAAGCACTTCTGTGCTTGTACTCTGGGAAAACATTGAGGCAGAAGTGAGAGTAGAGCCTGGCTCATATTATATCCACTGCTTGTTTTAAAGGATGGGCTTTCCACTTGGTTATTCTTCATATTACACTTATTAGCAAAAGTAGGGATTAGGAGCTTTGAGGATCCTCTGGGGCTGGGGACTGCTGTGAGCAAGTGCTACTTGTTTTCTGTCTATTGTGTTTAAAAAGAGAGGCAGAGAAAAAAGAGAGAATGTGTGCACATGTTCAGTGCCACATTTGCTCTACAAAACCCCGAGCCAGAGTCAAAATAAGCCTTTAAAGAGAATATAGATAGCAGTGTATTTAGTTTTGATTTATTAAAATAGTTTTCAGACTGCACTCTTATTTGTTCTGTGAGAACTGCACTCTCTGGTAATGGGAGCATTGAATTTTCATGTGAAACATTTTAGAGAGCATATTTTTTTCCACCTACAAGAGTGTGACAAGAATTTGTTCTTGTATGATGATGTGCAAGTTATTATAGCTGCTATGCTAAACATGTATTTATGATCACTGCTGGCACGGCTGCTGTGTATTTTGTTTATGTTGTTACAAACCTAGTTGTGACACATTATAAAAAATACATTCTTTTGTGGTAGTCTCACACTGAGGCAGAATAAATCATGCCTCCTACCGCTACTCCGGCTTTTCTGATATTGTGTCTTTGCTTTTCCTTACGCTGGAGAAGAGCGCGCCTATGTGATTCTCAGTCCCATACCAGATGATGTGAAAGGCCTCATGAAAGGGCAAAAATAGATGCCTTAATACAGCTCTTAGAGAGGCAAGCCCCAAACTGCAGTATGAAGCAGCTACTGTCCTTCAATCAGAATAACCTGCTTTTACTAAATGCTAGTTATAGACTAAATGTGCTTTAAGCGTGTGAGGAACAATGCAATGAGTAATTTCAAAATGGGAAAAGCAAAACAAAAATAGAAACAAAGCTTCCAAAATGAAAAAGAGCTAGCCTGATCCAGCACTACATGAGTACTAGACAAGAAAGACTCAAGTCCTTAATTTCCCCTACTCTTTCATATTAGCGTGGGCAGAAGACATGACTACTCTCTCTGTGTGCCTTTATCACAGGCATCTCTTTGTGATGCATTTTTTAAAAAATGAAAGCACTGTCAAATAATTGCAACACAGTTTTAAAAGCTCAAGATTTGATATCTTTGAACTAGATTTATTTTTTTTTTCACTTTCCAAACCAGCATTTTTCATTCTTGCTTAGTTGACAGCATTCTAAGAGCGTTTTTGACAGAGTATCACCATCTGCATTGTGTATGAATGTTCTTCATAGCCTTCCTTCTATTTGCCTGTGTTCCCACTGACATCAGTGGTGCAAGACCAAACCCTATTGTTTGATGTTTAAAGGATATGGGCTCATGCAATGTCTGCAGAGAAAAATGCAACATTTTATTCTTTTTGGTGACTGAGATTTGTGCAGATGCGTATTTGCAAGACTTGTGTCTTGGTGTTTAATCTGCTTTTATATAATAAGAAAATGTTATCTGAAAGCAGTTTCAAACTTAATGAATGTATTTTGGATATTTTATTGGCTTCCCCAACAGCTGATATCGCTGGGAATGAATCCGAAACAACTATTACTGAACCCCGAGAAAGAAATGATGGGAAATTTAGTGGATATCATAGTGAAGCCAACATTTACTACCTGTTATCACAAGTGTTTTTAAGCTTTTCTCTTAATGTAGGAAGTAAATTGCACCCACCACTGGGCTGTAGTTTTTTTGTTATCACACGTGTTTTTAAGCTTTTCTCTTAATGTAGGAAATAAATTGCACCCACCACTGGGCTGTAGTTTTTGGCTGATGCTGAACTTTCAATGGCATGTAGAATCATAAAATAGTTAAGGTTGGAAGGGACCTTTAAAGGTCATCTAGTCCAATCCCTCTGCAATGAGCAGGAACATCTTCAACTAGACCAGGTTGCTCAGAATCCCGTCCAACCTGATCTTGAGCTTTTCCAGGGATGGACAACATCCATTGCTCTGGGCAACTTACTCCAGTGTTGTACCACCTTCATTGTAAAAATGTCTTCTTTATATCTAGTCTAAATCTGCCTTCTTTTAGTTTAAAACCATTATCCTTTGTCCTATAGCAACAGGCTTTGCTAAAAGGTTTGTCCCCATCTTTCTTACAAGCCCCCTTTAAGTACTGCAAGGCTGCAATAAGTTCTCCTCAGAGCCACCTTTTCCTCAGGCTGAATAACCCCGACTCTCTCAGCCTTTCTTCGTAGGAGAGGTGCTCCATCCCTCTGATCATTTCTGTGGACTTCCTCTGGACCTGCTTCAACAGATTCATGTTTTTCTTGTGCTGAGGGCTCCAGAGCTGGACACAGCACTGGAGGTGGGGTCTCACCAGAGCGGAGTAGAGCGGTAGAATCACCTCTCTTGACCTGCTGGCCACGCTGCTTTGGATGCAGCCCAGCATCCGGTTGGCTTTCTGGGCTTCACGTGCACATTGCTGGCTCATGTCCAGCTTTTCATTCACCTGTACCCTCAAGTCCTTCTCGTCAGGGCTGCTTTCAATCTCTTCATCCCCTAGCCCATATTGAGACTAGGGATTGCTCCAACCCATGTGCAGGACTTGGCCTTGCTGAACCTCATGAGGTTCCCACAGGCCCACTTCTTGAGCTTGTCCAGGTACTTCTGGATGGCATTCTGTCCCTCAGCCATGTCAACTGTACCACTCTGGTGTTACCTGCAAACTTGTTGAGGGTGCACTCAATCCCGCTGTCTATGTGGCTGATGAAGATATTTAACAGTACTCGTTACAGTATGGACCCCTGCGGGACACCACTCATCACTGATCTCCATCTGGACATTGAGCTGTTGACTACTATACTTTGATGTAACTATCCAACTAAATCTTCATGCAATGAACTGTCCACCCGTCAATCCATATCTCTCTGATTTAGAGAGAAGGATGTTGTGAGGGACCACATCAAAGGCCTTGCAGGAGTTCAGATGGATGACATCCATAGCTCTTCCCTTGTCCGCTGATGGAGTCACTCCATCATAGGAGGCCACAAGATTGGTCAGGCAGGACTTGCCCTTGGTGAAGCCATGCTGGCTGTCTCTGTCCTCCATGTGCCTCAACATACCTTCTAGGAGGATCTGTTCCATGATCTTCCCAGGCAACAGAGGTGAGGCTAACAAGCTGGTACTTCCCAGGGTCCTCTTTCCTACCCTTTTTAAAAATGGGCATAATGTTTCCCTTTTCACAGTCCCCAGGGACTTCACCCAACTGCCATGATGTTTTAAATATCATGGAGAGTGGCTTTTTTCTTCTCTACACCCAAGGTCTCTGGGATGCATCTCATCAGGTCCCATAGATTTATGTATGTTCAGGTTCCTTAGGCGGTCATAAACCTGATCTTCCCTTACAGTGGGAGGGAATTTCCTCCTCCAGTCCCCATCTTGTGGTCCATCCACTCGTGAGGTATGGGAAGAGAGGTTGACAGTGAAGACTGAGACAAAATGTTCTCGAGTACCTCAGCCTGAGATATGGGAAGAGAGGTTGACAATGAAGACTGAGACAAAATGTTCTCGAGTACCTCAGCCTTCTCCTCATCTGTTGTTACCAATTTGCCAGTCTTGCTCATCAACAGGAGTACACTTTCTGTGATCTTCCTTTTCTGACTGACATACCTGTAGAAGCCCTTATTATTCTTTGCATCCCTTGCCAAGTTCAGGTCCATCTGCCCCATGGTCTTCCTGACCCCATCCCTACACAACTAGGCAGCATCCCTATGCTCTTCCCAGGATACCTCTCCCCGCTTCCACTGCCTGTGCATTTCCTTCTTGCCCTTTAGTTTGACCAGCAGGTCATGACTCAGCCAGGCTGGTCTTTTGCATTCCTTGCCTGATTTCTTACACCTGGGAATTGAGAGCTCTTGCTCTCTATGGAAAGCCCCCTTAAAGATCTGCCAGCTCTGTTCTGCTCCCTTGCCCCTGAGGGCAGTTTCCCAGGGGGTCTTATTGACTATCTCCTTGAAGAGCTGGAAGTTTGCTTTCCTAAAATTCAGGGTCCTGACTTTACTCTTTGCCTGACCCATATCCCTCAGGACTGTGAACTCCATGTGTGTGGTCACTGCAGCCCAGGGTGCCTCCGATCTTGACATCACTGATAAGCTCACTTGCATTGGTGACCAACAGGTCCAGTATTGCATCCCCTCTGGTGGGGCTGTCTATTACCTGGCTTAGGTTATCCTCCATGCATCCAGGAGTCTCCTGGCTTGCCTACAGCTCGCCGTGCTGCTTTCCCAGCAGATGTCGGGTGGTTGAAGTCCCTCAGCAGGACGAGAGCCTGGGAGCATGATGCCTCCTGCAGCTGGAGTAAGAAGGCTTCAACAATGATTGGCCAGGCTGCAGCAGACAACAACTACAAGGTCCCTTTGCCACCTTGATCTCTGATTCTTACCCATAAGCTTTCAACCTGATCGTTCTTCAGAGACAGCTCTTCAGATTCAATCCATTTCTTGATGTAGAGGGTAACGCCTTCACCCCTCCTTCCTTGCCTGTCCCTTCTGAACAACCTCTAGCCATTGATAACCACACTCCAGTCATGGGATTTGTCTCGTCAGGTTTCAGTAATGACAACTAGGTCGTAGCTTTCTAGCAGCATGGTGGCTTCCACCTCCTTCTAGCAGCACAGTGGCTTGACTGTACTGACTCTTCAGAAAACAGCTGGTTATGAGGCATTTTATTTAATTATGTTTTGTGTTTTTGACTCTCCCATAGTGTTTATTATCCTGAGGAACATAACTGAAGATATAGGTCAATGACCCCCTTATACATTACAGTCTGACACACTGCTCCATGGGGGATTAGCTACCTAAATGGAAATTTTATTCATTACTTCTTTTGTGTTGCTATTCTGAATCACTTTTTCATAAGGCTATGGGAGTAAAAGACTAAGGTCAGCACAATTTTGTTTGGTCAAGTCCTTTTAGATAATTCCTTACAGTATAATAAAAGGGTACTTTTCATGACATACAGCACATCAGAATTCAGTAAAGAGAAACTAAGGGGAAGAAGGAGGCACAAGCAAATCACAGAGCAGGAAAACTGTTAACGTTCTCAAATTTCTTTTGACACTTCGTGGTGACAGAAAACCCTGTGCTAAATATGTTTGTGCTGATCTGCTGTGAAAATTCACTGTTCAATAGCTTCCAGAGTGTCTCATCTCTTACCTATGGTGTGCATACCTACACCTCTGACCATTGGGCTCCCTTGCAGAGTGTGGATGGTTACTGAGTGGCTCAAAGACATTTAAAGGATTTTGTAAGCTCTATTTCCAAGTTGTACCTCTACTTTTAATCTCCTTGTGACAAGAAGTTGTCAATTCATCGTGCCATTCTGAAAGACAAATTTACTAGACTCTGTGAATCAGCAAATGAGTGAACAAATTCCAGAGACTAACAATAACTGTGGGGTCATAAAAATAAATAACTCTGCATAACATGCTTTATTTTGACAAATATGATTTCATTCTAATTTGAAGTAGCATCATTTGACAATATACCAATTCTTCTTTTTTCTTAGGTCATGTGTTGGCTGTCTTACAGCTGAGCCCAAGGACTGGAGGTCAAAGACACAGGTGGAAACAGCACAAAGTCATTTAATTCTCTATCCTTGATTTTGCTCGGCTGTTTTTTGACTAGCCGCATTTTAACACTCTTGGTGATCTCCACTGATTATTTCCTTTGGAAAGTATTCACAGCTTAATGCTAATTCTGAGACCATGTACATTTTAAAGGGAATAGAGTAGGTTAAATTGAAATGCTACCACAGCATTCTGCTATTAGATCTCTGCTAACAGCAGCGCATAATTGCTTGGTTTTGCAATCCTTTGTTCCTGTGTTTATAGTCTAAGTAATGAATCTATTTCTGTATATTCGTATTCTAATTACACTTAGGACATAATGATATGGTAGAGTGTAGTGACATAGTCACAAAAGCTATCTTTAGCTTAGGGAGGTTTGGAAACCTCTGCATAGCTCAGAGTGTTGGCTGAATCTGCCACTCTCCATATTCTTTTTAGGGTAAAGCTGAATTCTAGAAAAGCCCCTTTAAGGCAAGCATGACTCTGAATACTAGCACTACTTGGTTTTGCTAATTCTCAGTTTAAAAGACAAACAAAGCGGATTTTCTGTCCAATCTAGGAATATAAATCTGCCAAGACATACCAATTAAGACTGAGTCATGGACACAGTAGTCTGAGCAAACTTTGGATCTGTCTGAAAGCACTGAGGTAACTTCAGAGCGAGCTGCAATACCTCATCCCCCTGCAAACTCCATTTGCCTGCAGATGTCCTATCGTGCCTCTTGGATATATGTGGAACTGTGAAATTTGGTGTTCTAGCACAATGTTTGTTAGATTTAGCTTTGAGCTCAGCCTCAGTTTACTGCTGATGAATCAGAGGTTCACTTTGCTAAAGGATCCAAAAAAGAAAGTTGCTTGCTGAAACTGCGCTGAATTGCCATCCAGCTCCCACTGAAGTGAAAATTCTGGTTAGTTCCCCAAGGCTCACTTAACGATGCAAAAGCTGTGTGGGAAGGCATTTTTCCTTTTGGAAATGCATCATGGAAAAGAAGTCAATTGGATTCCCAGGCTGCTTTCCTGGGGTCTCAGCAGGTCGGTACTCAGGGCCGTTGGCAGCCCTACCTTTCTACCACCTTCTGCAAGGCCAGCAAAACAGCACTTCTGTCTCCATGTAACTCTGCTTCGCCTGTGTCTCCTGCTCATTCCAAACAAATGAAAGCCACACATGTTTTATTGCAGATTCTTGGTGTGCAGACAAAGTGCAATTAAATTAAACTAATTAAACTTCAGGGTGGTACCTCCCTCTAGCACCATAAATCAAAGTTATTTAACACTGAATACAATAGCATGTCGATAAAAATGCTTGGAAATAGGATTACAATAACCAAACTTGTTTTCATAAGTTGTTTACCATAAGTGAAATAAAGTACAGAAAGAAATAGAAAATGTGGTAACTGTGTGCTGAATACATTTGTATAGTTTTCAGATCGTTTTCAGTTACCCAGAAGTTGTCTTCTACTCTATTTCCTCCTGACATGTCTGTGGACCCTCTGTCTAAAAGCTCATACCATTTTTTTCCCTCAATTTCTTTCCTTTTCTCTTTTGGCTGAACTATTCTGCTAGAATATTGAAACTTGGTAGTATAAAAACTTCAGACAGTGAAGCTGACTTTTCCTCCCGTAGCCCTTTGTCAATTTAAAAATATGAAAAAAAATTTTGATTATTTGCCATGTGTATAAATCAAACTTGCTGAACTACGACCGACACCGTTTGAACTGCAACATGGTGGAGGGGTTTTCCTATCAATCAGCCACAGGGGGTCTGGACTCAGTGCAATGAAGTCTCCTGAGGGTGAGTATCAGCATCTTTCCTAGCCGTAATCTCTACACAGCTCTTATAAGGACTGATATACCTTTCTTAACCAAAATCTTAACCAAAATGGCTTTTAGCCATTTATGTGCAAGTCAGCAGTGGCAGTCACGTGTGAATGGATATCATAATTTTCTACTCATGTAATATTCCAACAAAGCAATTCTTTGTGCCATATCATCCTCGTGACAGGAAGGCTCTAGTTCTGAGAAGCACCAGGTCACGGGACAGAAGAATGTTGGTTCCCAGAGAAAGGCTGAATTACTAAAGACATTTTCTGCAGCTCTCTAGTTTTTCCCCAAAGTAGAATTTTTTCTAGATGATTCCAGTGATAGCATATACAATTCTTTGCTGGGGAAATTTCTTCGGGGAAAGGACAGATCTTGCCATCTGGCCTGGAAACTACAAAATTCTTTAAGAAGTGTTGCATATAAGTACATTTTCTTTTACTTTTCTCTGGAGAACTGTTGAACTGAACAACTCTTAATAGTGAAAATGAATAACCATAGTACACAGTAACTTTTTCCCCCCTGTGTCTGTCATATAAAACTGTTCAAAAATGGAAAAAGGCTTTCTTCTCTGCATTAGGGATAGACTTTGTGTTCTTATCCTAGATAAATTTTATCGAAGTCAGTGGAGTTCTATTTGCATAAACAACATAAAGTATGAGTGTAGGAATTTTTCCCTTAAAATAAGTGAGTTGCATGTTCAGCTTCTCAGGCTCAAATACAGTTATTTAGAAACTAAATCTATTACATATGTATATTCTGGCATATCAGGATAAGAATTTTACCCTTTGTTGCCTTTCATCCAGGGAAAAAGAGTGCTGGGAAATTGCTTGAAAAAAGATGACATAAGAAGCAGAGAAAATGGGCTTAGTGGAGATGATGGTGTAAAACCCGGGAGGCATATCATTGAGTCATGCTGTGCCAAAATTAGATTTTAAAATTGTTTCTGTCATCTCATGAAAGCCCACAACACTTTGTTCTGAATATCCTGAAGCTCTTATAACTTCTGTTCAAAAAAAGTTGGCTGTTCTCATCCTCGTTTCTCCAGACATTCCTACACGCTAAGAAGCTGATATAGTTTTGACACATTTCATTTGAATAAATAAATGTCCTTTTTCCTCACCTGACACAAGAGAGGCTTTTAAGTCTGGGAGCAGCTACCAGGGCCAATTGAGAAGTGTCACAAATGCATTGGAACCATATGAAAAAGCTGCTATCTGTTCAGTTGGACTGATTTCTCCATCTGGTGCTGCCAATTAATTTGCCGAATTTAACCTTTTAAAATGTCATTCTTTGCCCCCTCTTAAGGATAACTAACTAATACATTTTTTCCCTCTCCTGACTTCTTAAAAGCTGCTGCCCTTTCCGTGGCTGTAGGAACTTCTCAGGATGATTGTGAGAAAGAAAAAAAATATATTACAAAAGCAGCTTCCCTCCTGGGAAGTGAATGATAATTTTGCCCCACTTGAAGACATTGTAATATAATTAATTTAGTGCTTTTAATCACCTCGAAATATGAAAATGCAAACCACTGAAAACAGAATTATTCAAATGTCCATTTAAAACTGCTTAATGTCTGTCCATGGCATGGCAGTCCTGTTAGTATCTTGTTTTAATGAGTATTATGAATTTTCCTGTTTAAAAAAAAAAAAAAAAATCTCTCATGCTGTTGTATCTATAGACCTTGTATTTTTCACAGTTATGAATCTTGCATTCTGTTAGGAATGTATAGTTCTTTCTTCTTTCCAGAGGTATTTCACTTTTAACTGTGATGACCATTAGTATTTCATTCAGAGAACTATGAAAAATGATGATACTAAATGTTTTACAAATAGGCTTTTATTCATCCTATTTGCCATAATGCAGAATGGCGTGATTAGTAATGATTTTTAAATGGCTTCTAAGAAGGTGTCGTGTATCAGTTTTGTCATGTGAATTAGTTGATGTGGTAATGATAGAATATCAATTATTCCTTGAAAGGTTGCATTAGATCAATTATATAATTAATCCATCTTGTTTCTTTACTTATTTGTTTCTCCAATAATTGTAAAAATATTGTTGTTACTGTATGCAGTTAGTACTTAATTTTTCTGATCTATTTGCACAGATTATTTAGCAAACAATATTCTATGAAGTATTTTTGTCCTTTTTTTTTTTTTTTTTAATGAAAATGGGATCATTTTACTCAGTTCCTAAGTATTTTTTTTTTTTGTATTTTTCAATAAATTGTTCACATTTTGTTTTTTTCTTTAAAAGCACAAGTTTGTCAGATACAGTTTTTCTCTGGCACAGTAAAGTACATCTGAACTGGAGGTATTTGCTGAGGGAAATTTGAGAGCTGTAGCAAGGTTCATGTTTCTGCAGTTTTAACTGTGGTCTCTAACCATCAGATATCTGGTAGCTGTCCCTATTGCCCTCTGATTCTTGGCTGCACAGTGTCCTAACTTTAAGGAGAAATGGAGATAGGTTCAGTTTTTAAACCCATGGTCTGCTTCATACTTTGATATGAAGCCCACCGCCATCCAACCCTTCTGTGCTCAGAGCATAGCCACCAGCTGAATTCAGATCCGTCCTGACTGTGTTGAAGAGTAAATGTTCTCTGCAATTCCTTATTCTTTGCTCTCACCAATCTTAAACAAAGACAGATCTGAATCTTTCTGAAAGGCTGCATAGCTAAGTTATTTGTACACACATAGGGCATCTAATTCTATACAAATTATTCCAAGACAGAACCTTCACTGAATTTTCTCCCCACAGCAAAACAGCAACTCAGTTTTATAAAAATGGAATGATTTGATTAAAAACATATTTATTTAGACCTCTGGAAAATACTGAAAATTCTTGTAGAAAGTTTGATTTAGGAAATATGAAACCTCTATAGTAGCATTTGTTTTCAGAACAATTGGCTTTCCCCTGAGGTTTAGGCAATGATTTTTTTGGACAAACCTACCTGCTAAGTGATAATTCTAAGTTTCTATGTCACTTATTATGTATTAAGACAGATAATTGTAACTATGCAACAGGTAATGGAATAGTTATTCAAAGGTAACATTGTACTGATTCAGTGGAAATCATCCCTAGGAAAATGCAAATAGCTTCCAGCTAAGAAAATCCCAACACACACATGTAAGACAGAAGGTAAAGAAATTTTAAGCATCTTAGGTCCAGCCTCTAATATGCTGCAAGCCTTGTTTACTACCAGAGGAAAACATGACTGTGTACTTCGAAAAGTGACACTATCTCATGAACCAGAGTTTTTGCCAATGCACATGTGCACACTCTTGTATTTGTGGAGAGCCGAGTTCACTCTCAAGCCCAAATGTGTCTTCCAGGCCCAGTATTTGTATGCAAACATGCACCCACAAACAGATTCAGGCCAAGTCCCCATCAAGGCATGGGGCAGCCAAGCACGTTCAGCCCATCAGCGCAGCTCTCAGCTCTTGCTCAATGCGGGCACAGCAGATCTGGCAGAGGTGGCCGTCTTGCATCCTGAGCCACCAGCAGATGTTTAATGTATTTGATGAATGCTTTGAGCCATAGCTACCAGGCCCATGACAGGAGTAAAAAGCATGTAGGTGTCAGAGTCGTTTGTGCTTTAACTTGTTTGTAACTTCAATCAGCCCAGAAGACCAAGCAATTTTTAAAGGATATAGCTGTTTCTGGGGAACAAAATGGGAGGTTATACTATCCAGTCCCTCTGACATTGGGTCTAGAGGAAACTTAAATTCTCCAAACTGCCCACTGTTAAAAAGGCAGATACCAGTCTGGGATAAAACTTAGGAACTTTTTATCTCTGAATTCTTTTAAAAATAAGTATAATAAGAAGTTAATATGAAGAGCAGTTGAGTCGTCTTCTTTCTTGTATTAATCATTAGCTGTGATCTTGGTCTTCCTTTTACCATATGAGGGGGCCTGTCACCTCACACAGGTGGAAGAGATAGCTGAAACACAAAGCCGTAGCGAAAAGATAAGAAATAACTTTAACCTTTGTTGCAGTATTTACAAGGTTCTTCAAAATAATAAATGACAGAATACAATGATAGACTTCAGTAAGTGGTGTCCTCAACTAGTGCAAATTTGATAGTTAAGGGTGTCATGGTACTGTCTCTGAACTCTATTCTAAGAAGATTTAAAGATTATCAGTTTTAGTCTGATAATGGTTTGTGCTTATTCAGTCACCATTATTTCAATCTCATTCCTGATACGACATTATTTTAAAAATGTGAAGTTGTGAGAAATTTTCATGGATGTTGCTTTATGCTAGTACTTTCTTTAGTATTGACTCTGTATGTCTAATAATAAATATTTGGCACCTTTAAATGATTCCTCAGTAGAGAACTACTAGAAAGTGGGTGCCATTAACTCCTTTTTGAAGATGTGAAATTTGAGGTCCAGAAGAATAATGTATCTTATGAGGATTCAGTCGTGAGACCAAAACAGAGGCTGGGTTTCTCAGCTTCTAACTCAGTATCTGAACTCAGTCATCCTACCATGATTCAGCATAGCTTGAAGGTGGTACTGATATAACAGTTATGTATCTTTCTGAAGGCAGGCACAATGTATAGGCAAATGTATTGTCAAAGGAAACATAGAATCATTTAGGTTGGAAGATACCTTTGGAATCATCAAGCCCAACTGTTAACCTAACACTGCCAAGTCCACCACTAAACCATAGAATCGTAGAATAGTTTAGGTTGGAAGAGACCTTTAAAGGCCAACTAGTCCAACATCTTCAACTAGATCAAGTTGCTCAGAGCCCCATCCAACCTGACCTGATATAAACCATGCCCCTAAGCTCTGCATCTACACATTTTTAAAATAGTGACTTAAGTACTTCCCTGGGCAGCCTGTTCTAATGTTTTACAACCTTTCCAGTGAAGAAATTTTTTCTACTATCCAATCTAAAAATCCCCTGGTGCAACTTGAGGCCATTTCCTTTTGTCCTATTGACTCTTACTTGGGAGGAGAGATTGACCCCCACAGGAATACAAAGAGAAATTTATGATTGTATCATGGTATGTGGGTTAACCTTGATTAGCCATCAAGTACACCCCAAGCTGTTCTATTATTCCCCCTTCTCAGCAGGACGGGGGGAGAAAATACAATGAAAAAAGCTCATAAGTCAAGATCACTCATCAATTATTGTTATGGACAAAATAGACTCGACTTGGGGAAATGAATTTAATTTATTGCCAATTAATAATACAGTAAGATAGTGAGAAAAAGAAACAAAACTGAAACCACCTTACCCCTCTTTCCACTTCTTCCCAGGCTCAGCTGCAGTTCCAACTCTTTTACCTCCTGCTCCTGAGCAGTGCAGAAGGACAGGGAATAGTGGTTGAGGTCAGTTGATAATGCTTTGTTTCTTTGCTCCTTTCTCCTCATGCTCTTCGACTGCTCCAGTGATTGTCCCTCCAGCAATCCTGCTCCAGGATTGTCCCTCCAACAGGAGACAATCCTTCACAAACTTTTCCTTCCCATGGGCTTCAGTTTTGCAAGAACTGCTTCAGCATGGGCTCTTTTTCTCACATTTTCTCACTCCTCCTCACAGCAGCTGTGCAGCATTTTTAACCCTTTCTTAAATATGTTTTCACAAATGTTTCCACCAATGCCAGCTCAGCTTTGTCCAGTGGTAGGTCCATTTTGAAGCTGGCTAAAACTGTCTCTGCCCAACATGGAGGCAACTCCTGGTGCCTTTTTGACAGAATCCATCCCTGCAGTCTCCCCACTACCAAAACCTTGCCAAGTAAACCCAATAGACGTAGCAAAGAAATAGGCAAGGTTCAGCCTTTACCTCCCACAGTTTGCTTTTATTTTATTTTGTTCTGTGTAGAAAAATTATCACCACCTTCAAAAAGGACACATTGTCAAAACCATGTTCTTCACTTTAAAAATACTATTGAAACATAAATGGAACAAAGAATGAGTGAATTGCAGCTACACCTGTGGTTCTTGACAGCCCTGTACAAAAACTGCTAAAAAACTTTTCTTCAGAGATTGGAAAAATTTCTTCTCTCTCTTCTCTGTCTTAACAATGGCTAAGGTATTACAGCTTAAAGTATGTTTGCCTCCAGGCAGTGAACAAACTGAAAAGATCTGCCCCAAAGCTGAGAAAATTCTTTACAAATTCACAGACATCAAGGGTATGTGGAAAAATGTTTTGCGGTCGTGAGGACAGTAGTTAGTTGCTCTAAGATATCACTGCAGGCCTACTCCAGAGGAGAGTATATCTGACAGCTCACCCTGGGTGAAAAATCAGGAACTGTCATGTGGGCACAAGTCAAAATGTCCCCTTTACTAATTTTTTACCAATTAAAAACTACCATCCCAGCTCTCAGGCAACACCAGCCAGCAAGCATAGGGCTGGAACCCGGAACCTCTTTTCTACTTCTTTAGTAAGGAGCAGAATCGCTCCATACAGACCTGGCACTGAAGATCTAAGAAGTTTCAATTCTCTGCACAGGTTTGTAAGTATAGTCATCAAGAACTAATCATGGAACAAGAGAAAATACACTGTAGCTCAATATTTGCCTTATCTGACTGCAGTGTTCAAATTTTTTTTGCATAAAACTTTTACAGATTTTTGTGCTGACAACTCTTAAATCTACTGGCTGCTTTTATCATGTTTTTTGGCAATATTTTTCTCCAATAAACAAAAGATTGTTCTGCCTTGTTTTTGCATTTGTTGACAATTTAATTTCCTTGTATATTTGCTTGCTGTACAAGAGTTTATTAGGATGTGGAATAGTTTCTTTGTCAAAGATTATTCTAGTCAAGTGTTGATATGTAGAAATAGCTTCTCAAATTAAAAAAAAAAATAAAGATGTTTGTTCTCTCTTATAAAGGAACTTTCAATCTCAATTGTCTCAACTAAAAGAAGAACCAGGTCTCATCCAGATGACAAATAAGCCTGATGTGTTCCTACTATCCATGTGAAAAGGGATTTTAAGAAAAAAATTGAAGTAAAATCCATTAGCTGCACACAAATAGTTTCCACTTTAGACTTCAGAGATATTGGCTTGGGGGATTTGCAAGAGGATATGCAATCAACTGTCCTCTCCAGCCACCTTTGGCAGTACACATTAACACTACAGTGTTTGCTTGGTTTCTTGAGCTACTAATTTAACCCCTTGAAAGCCAAAAAAGCTGAAGATCCACATCCCACAGGAAACTTAAGTTCAATTTTGGAATATTTTCATTTATCCTAGAATAATTATGACTGCCAAATGCAGTAGACAGAATTCTTAAAATCTTTTCATTGGTCATGAACTATTGACAGATTTTTGCTAATCTTTGATAACTGCTTGAAGGCAATGAAACTCTATGTTAATAGAAGCTCAGAAAAAGTCCTGTTCTTCTGGCATCTCCAAACTAATTCATCACTGCATGTTTAGAGTTCTGAAAATTTCATGATAAAAAGATTTTTATAAGTTTTGTCATTTTACTTCTCACCTCATCCCATGATATCCTAGTGGAGTTTCTTCTACTTTCCTCTGGAAAAACTTGTATTGGCTGCTGTCAGAAGCATGCCTCCAGAGTAGGGTTGGTTTGGTGAAATTCCTATGTTTTTGTCTCGTGCCTTATAAAAATTGTTCTTTTTCATTTAGCACTTTTTAGTTGGATAAAAAAAGTAAAATCTTGTTACTTTAAAATAATGCTGGTTAGGTCTAACACCAGCCACTTAGAAACAAGTGAGTTTCTAGCAAGCCAACAATGACAGGTCAGCTCAAAGTTTCTCAGCAGTATAGGCAAATGCTGTTTTGCCAAAAAAGGTTTGAAATGTAGCTGTCAAGCTATTGTAGGCCTGAGATCTGTCTTGGTGGCCTTCAATACCTGTCTATGCTTTTGCTGGTCTTGGTGGTGGTGTAGGTATGCTGGTGCTGGGGGTTGGCTATGGAAGTCGTAGAGCCTGAATGATGTTGTCTGCCTGGGAAGAGCATTAAGGCACTGCTTCCTGTAGTGGCATGGCAAGCCATTGCCAGAAACGTCTTGTCACAACCTCACAAGTTGTGTCCTGCTTTAATGTTGGTTGGTTACTAAGAGGGCAAAGGTAGTCTAAAAATGCTTTAGGGACAAGAACTACAGATTCAGATGAGGGTCTCCTCCACAGGATGGTCCTCAGAGCAATTAAGCAGTCAGGTAAGAGGCCATCTACCTTACATTATGGGAATATGAAAGTCTCTGAACCACCCATCATGTGCCAAATCTGGGGAACGCCTTAGGAAGAATGTAGGGAAGGGACAGAAGTACAATTAATCTGAAGAAAAACATTTACAGGATTTTCTATCACTGTAAACAAGTTCATTTAGTCTGAAAGAAACCAGTATTTTCCCTGAGGAGCTAATTTCATGTCTTTCTCAAACAATCATAATGAACTCGGAGATAGGAAATTCATATAATCTCTGAAATCTCTGTAATCTCAGCTGGGACAGTGAAGATGCAGGTTCAGATTTCCTACAGCAAATTTGGATTAAAGACTGGAACTCAAGCCTCTTATGAGGTGACTACAAACATTTTTGATAGAATTTTTGTTATATTTTTCTCTATCCCTACAAATTATATTGCTCATTTTTGTACAAAACAAAAGCCTGGAGGCTATTCACTCAAAACACAGTCTTTTAAAGAAAAAACGTGAGTCACCTTTAAAGGTTTGTTACATGTATTTTAACCTGAAACCTATGAATGAAATATTCTTTTCTTCTTTGAATTTCTGTAAGTACTTTCTGTGCTTTTCTGGGTTCTAGGCATGTGCCAGTAAATGAATTGTAAATAGCTGTAATACTAAATACATCAAGACAAACCTAATCAAGACAAAATATCCTCAAGGAGCATCTACTCACAAAATGTCACATCCGTTGCCCTGTATCAAGTGGGCTTACCTTTATTTCCCTTACAGATGAACTAATTTCTTTCTGTTAAAGCCAATGCCAGATAGTTCCACTTGCTCATGAAAGGTAATGCTTGTTTTCTTCTGCCTTTCAAAGTAAACAGTTTTCAGTATGAGCACTGTAACTTTATTTTAAATAAAATTTCTGGAGTTTTTTGCTAGTAAACAATTTAGAAATCAGGAAGAGTCTTCAAATGTTTCCTACAGCATGAAGTGGTATAAAACTACTCTGCAGGGCACAGCTGAGGATTTCTGAGATGTAGCAATAAAGCTGATTTACCTCCTATCCAATCCTTCACATAAGGAGTATTTCAAAGGTACAAGAAGCAAAAAAGATCACAGTCCATTTTATTAGATCCTGGGAGGGCTGGCTTGGTAGCTGTCACATATACCTGATACTTGGCAGCTGTCAGGTAATTTTAAGGCTTTTTGCACTTCATTTCGAACCTTTTTGGACATCTGTTAACATAGTGGGGGCAAAAAGTAGTGGGATTTTTCTTTTTTTAACTAATGCCCACAATATGAACACCTATCCTTATTCTCTTCAAATAGATAAATCATTTAAGCTTTTTAGTACTTGGGACTTCAGAAAAGAACTGAAACTTCCGAGGCATCTTATTCGAAATGTGTTGGTTTCTTGGTCCTGGGGATATGATGTTAATTTCTCAGTGGCTGTTGCAGCTTTTCTGTTTCTAGAATATTTTGGCACAAGGTTGTGTTAAGGGGGGAAAAAAAAAAGAGTGAAAAAATTATTTATCTGAAGGTTTTGTTTGTAATAACATTTGAACTGCTTCTGTATATTTAAAACTTTTAGAGACAGCTTGTGTTGGTTCTTATTCTAAGTAGGTTAATTACCCTTAAAAGATTCTTAGTCTTGCTTTTGTCTTTGAATTATATTTTAGTGAATTAACTGAAGATTTTATTAGTGCTCTGGGACAAAGCAGAACATTGTAGCAAATATTGCAGAGAGTTGTATGTTCTGGTCTTAAATGTGCATTTTACTAACAGCAGACTGTTTTCCACTTGTGTTTTTTGTATTAATTTATTTTTTCAGTGTACAGTTTATGCTTCAAATCTTTCCATTTATCTTTCCAGTTCCTCCACATACTGATTGCACTGATTCTCAGTGATCCTTCCAGGACATATTGGCTATTCCCTTGGTAACACCTTGTTTAATCCTTGGCTAGTCTTGCTGCACTAAATCTAGGAGACTTTAGAGTCATGAATCTGAATGCTGATGTAATCAGACAGTTCCATTTATATTAGGAGTGTGCACATTGCTAATGTGGGCTCTTTCTATCTAGGCTGAGGCAGTTTGTGCATGTTACTCATTCAGCTTCACAAATAAGCTTTAAACTGGAAAATAATAGGACATATTATTAGTGACTGATTGCTGGGGATCTCACAGTGCTGAAACTGGACTGACTATGGGAGGTATGGTCTAGTAGTTGAAGCTGAAGATTACAGGTGGAGAGATACGCATTCCCCCCCCCCCATTTATGGTACATCCTTAGTAAAAAAAGTATATTTTTATATTTCTCCTAAAAATGCTCTTGTAGTAAAGTATTCAAAAGGACAAAGTGAGCAAGTATGACAGATTGCAACATCCTTGCTGCAAGTTCTTTAGTGGCTCTTCAGAAAAGAAAGATTTCTAATCTGCAAATTGTAATCAATAATATGTATATATTACAGTGCCTTGGTTGTCCTGTCTGAAGTCCCACTAGATGTTTATTCTTACTTTTTCTCTGATGCGTTATTGACTTTTCAGTCCCAGTTGCATCTAGTCAAAGTTTGAAAGCAAAGCAGCACAAACAACATTTCATTTTAAAAAAGCTTACATGGCTCTAAGTTTTTAAAACCTAAATATTCCTATATTTTTTTTTGTCTGCAATTTGTGGCAACAGGTTGCCATATCAAACATTATCAAAACTTATCCTGAGCTTTGCTGCCTTATTTTGTTGGCTAGCCTTGCTTAATAGCTGTCATTGTTACATGAAGATTGACATCAGAGTTGGATTGATCCCTGTGCTTTAACAATTAACTGGCAGCTAGGTTCTTCTTTCTAAATGGAATGTATCAGACCACCAACATAGTTCCAAACATTCTTCAAAAAATCAATTTATTCACCAAAACAATAACTTCATACAAGTAATTTCTGCTAGTTGTGTTCTCTATAATGACTTAGTAGACAGAACAAAATGTATTTGATTTAATGGCACTCTGAGGGCAAGATGTATTCTCCTGTCCCTTTATGAAAAACAATGCAGTTACTCTTGAATAGAGATTCTCCACTTGGGAGGCCATGCTCATAATGCTGTCCTTCCTTTGAGATTCAATGACTGGCTGGAAGTTTTGAAAGGGAATGCATCTGGCAAGACCCACCCTAAGCCACTGTGCCCACTCTTTTGGCCAGGCTTGCACAGACTTCTGCTTTCAGGACACCAAAATGTTGTACGGCTGTCATTGGAGCAATTTCACAACTCTGAGATAAGGAAAAAGATCTAAAATCTTAATACAATACAGGGCTACAGAAGCTCTACGAATTTAAATAGATACATCTATTTTCTAGTAGAGCTAGTTGGACAGAAATCTCTCCACATGCTCTTTATAATTCCTTGGGGGGGGCATACTTCTAGTATTGATGGAAAGAGGTATTCACTGGTGTCCATTGTACAATGGATCTCTAAGTAGTCTGTAACTAGCTTATATAAATACTTGATTAAATTATACTTGTCCTTAATCATCACTGATTTGAGAACAGTCTGTAATGTTCTCTTATCTGTTGAATTATAATTAAGACTTATTTTAAAATAATTGCATGTATCCTTACTTATCTGGGTGTTAGATCTTGCTGATATGAATTTTAGATGCTTCAGTATTATCATGTGAAAGGCTGCTTCCAGACCTACAATCATGTCTGTGTAAATCAAAAATGTATACCTTTTTATCAGAGATAAGAATTTTAAATTTACCTAAAAATCATAGAAAATCTTAGGTTGAAAAGAACTTCTGGAGCTCATCTAATCTATCCTCAGTGCAAACACACAGTATCCTCTGTGCTGAGTAAATAAAATTGCCTTTTTCTCTAAAACTGTAGAACTAAGTTTTTCTATCCTTCAGCAGCTGATCAGAGGGTCAAAAAGTTTTGATATGCATTTGAGCTTTTGAATAAATATATTTGTGACTCTTGCATGACTTCAGTTACTATGAACAGTCATGCAGCCAATTTGCCTGCAATGAACATTCATCGAAGACATATGTCAGTCTCCGATCCTAATTTTCTACATACGGATATTTGAATCAGACACAAGATACAAAGCTCATTGTAATTACCCAGAAAGACACCCACTGACTTCAGTAGACTTTCTTTTATTGGTTTCTGGAAGTATTAACTTATTTCTCCAGTCATGGAAAAGAAGTTTTCTGTGAGTGTGGTTTTTTTGTTTGTTTGTTTGTTTGGGATTTTTTTGGCAGGGGCGGGGGTTGTTGGGGTTTTTTTTTGGGGGGGGGGGTTGTTTTGTTTTAAATCTGGCTAATCATAACTGTTTCAGAAATGTGTAATTTTCTCTGAAAGTCATTAGATATTTTATTGAACTCAGAGCCCAAAGATATATTGTCTTGCACAGAAGAAAACTAGTGAAGTAAGAATTTTCTTAATACTTCACTGGCAGGCCAGACTCACATTCACAGCTACAATTTTGTTCAGAATTATTTATGTATGCAGAAGCTCAAGACTTGTTTACTAGAGCCACAATGGTCGTCTCCTCCTAATAAATATTATAAATGTTCTTAGACATTTTATTTTGCATTAGTGGTTTTTAATTGCAGATCATTTGCAAGAATAGAGCTGCTTTCATTTCCTTGCCTTTTTCTGATTCTTCTTCAAATATGCTCAGATAATGTTATTGTACTAATTCTCCTTGAAATTAAGAGTCTGCACTGTGAGTCATACAGACCTTTTCAATAAGACATTGAGAATAATAGCCCACTGACAATGGTTGGCAGGAAAATAACCGGAATATGCTGTCCTCCAAAATGGTGCCTCCAGTCAGTCATCTGGACTAATCATTACAGCTCTCGTTCCAGTAGTGCTGCTTCCTGCTGTACAGAGTGACTTCTCTGCAGTATCCTTTCATGGGGACAAGGAGATGGGGCAAAGTTCTTTCAGTCAGTACCTTTCTACACTTACCTATTCTCTGCAAAAGTGAGAAATTAATTTCCAAAACATCAAAGGAAAACAATGTTCATTTTTTTGGCACTGTTTTTCTATACTTGTCAAATCAGCTGATGATCTTCTCCTAGCTTAGTTTTTATGCTGGGTGTCTGGTTTTGGCTTGGTTAGAGTTAATTGTCTTCCATGTAGCTGGTATAGTGTTGTGTTTCGGATTTAGTATGCAAATAATGTTGATAACATAGTGATGTTCTAGTTGTTGCTAAGTAGTTGTAGTGCTTATACTAAGTCAAGGACTTTTCAGCTCCCCCTGCTCTGCCAGCGGGGAGGTGCACAAGAAGCTGGGAGGGGGCACGGCCAAGACAGCTGACCCAGACTGGCCTAAAGGACATTCCCTACTTTATATCATGCTCAGTATATAAAATTGGAGCTGGCCAGGCAAGGAATCATTGCTTGGGGACAGGCTGGGCATTGGTCAATGGGTGGTGAGCAATTCCATTGTGCATCACTTGTTTTGTATATTTTTTATTATCAATATTATTATTATTATTCCCTCTTCCTTTGCTATCCTATTAAACTGTCTTTATCTCAAGCGACAAGGTTTTTTTGTTTTGGTTCACTCCCCCATCCCACGGGACAGGGAAGTGGGGAGTGAGTGGCTGTGTGGTGCTTGGTTGCCAAGTGGGCTTAAACCACAATATAGGTAGCAACAGGTTAGGAGTGTGTAAAACTTTATATGCAAATAACAATTAATTGTCATAAAATAAAGAAGATGTCACCAATGCTGACTATTTTCCCTGCAATGCTTCCTTTTTATTTAATACACTATCTACTTCCCAGCTCTCTTCCAGGTGTAAAATTGCTATGCCCATCATTTTTCACATGGGATTAAATAATTTTCCTTCAAGGACTCATTATGGTAAACTAAATAGATATGAAATTAATGTCCTCAGAACTCACTGATTTTTTTTTTTTTTTCTTATTCCTCTCCTTCCATAACTTAGTAGAAAAAAGAATCCTGAAAAATGAATATTGTTAGAGGCTTTCTACAAAAGGAAGGAAATGGTTTGGTTTCCAGTTAGTACATGTCTGAATATATTTTTCATTAAAAGACCATTTTTTCTTTTCATGATATATAATTATAGAAAATGTTTTACTCTCACCATTGCCAACTACCATGCACAGATTTCCATTCAGCTGCACTAATGTTAAAAGGATTTCTGGAGCAATTCCACCCAGGAATGGAAAACTAGCAAACACTTATCTCCAAAAGGGTAAAAGTTCATAATTGGGAACTGCTAAGGCAAGATGGGGCCTTCGATGTGTTCATTATCATGGTGTTTTGGGTATATCATAATTTGTGAGCATCTTACATTGGGCTAGTTAATTTGAAAAGTTCAAAACATTCTTAAGGCAAACGCTTCATATTTGGAGTGGAAAGCTGCACTTTTCATACTATACAGTTTTCATATTCCTTCCTAAGCAGATGAGAAGACAAAACCTTTCTCTTCTTCCAATGCACACATTTATAAAGAGAAATGCTTTTATTTTGACTGTAGATGGAGGAGAAATGGGTTTAAAAGCATCTTGGACTGACTAGAACAGAAAAGCAGACCTCTTCATTGATTACTTTGTGTTTAAATAAACTCACATGTTTTTAATGCATCTATCTAATAGTTTACATTGTAAGAAATTAATCCTGAAAACATATTTCATCTTGCTAAATCCCCGAGAATGGGATTTTTATAATAGTTTTTGTCCATTAGCTTTTTATCTGATTACACTATAAAAAAAGCTTAGCCTAATGAAATGGGGGCTTTCTATTCACTTACCATATGTATTTGCTTATTTAAATATTTTTATTAATTAGAACTCTAGATTCAAAGTCATCAAGTTTTTCAGAAGTTCTGCCTGAACTGCCTTAAACCATATAAAACAACACTACGGGTGACTTTGGCAGAAGGATGCTGGCTCCACAAGCTGGAGCTGTTTCTTTTATCTGCCAAAAGTTGTAAGTCTTCATGCATTAAGCAAATGTATAGCACACAAACTTCTAAAATGAGATAACATTCTGAAGTGGGTGTTGTTGATCAGTCTCCTCCATGTACTATTTATGTTTGAGTCAGCTTGATGGGTGTTTCCACAGATTCTTAGTTGAGATAGGGGCAGAATTATGGTTTCTATAGCCTAGATTTGTTTACAGTGATGCTAACCAATGTTTTCTAGCTTATTAGCAAAATATGGTATGTGGGAATTCTGTGAATGTTCTCATTACAAAATATTTATACACAAGGAAAAGTCAAAACACAGGAAGTAACTGTTTTGAAGAGCACAGTTCTCAAACTGTAATTCAACAGAGATGTAGACCATGACTCTACAAAAGATTTTTTATAAGCATTCAATGGTACTACATAAAGACAGAATTACAGGAAAGAGGTCCTTTTTAGCCAGGCTTGAATGCTGGGCTGAAGCCTTAGTTTCTGATTTAATCACTTGGATTTTTGGGGTGATTCTTTCTCATTTGCATATCAAACCAAATCCCTCTGAAGCCCAACCAGCTTTCTCCCTTTCTAGTTATTTGACAGAAACCCTTAGGAAGAAGTGTAACATATCTGTGTCACACTTCTGTGTGACCTCACCTCTGTGCCTGGGAAGATCATG
>JMFS01007449.1:0-28539 GCA_000699545.1 Podiceps cristatus
ATATATAAAAACACATACCAACTTAAAATGAATAACTGAATTACATGAACAATTGTATGTGGTCAGGATAATATTGGCCATGTCTATGCTAACAAGTGATTTAGTGCAACAGGAGAAGTCAGCAGATCAAAGCAGTTGCTGCTGCGACTCCGAAGTGGTGTTTCAGTCAGAGTCTTACTCTGTGGTCAGTTCAGTTTGGACCTGTGCACTGATTGTCCTCACCATACAAGTGGTCCTTAGCTATCTAAAGGAAAAATCATAAATATGGATGTTTATGCCTTTACTGGGGGTTGGAGTTGCAATTGGTGTGCAGTAAGAGCAGAACTTCTTTACTCTGAAAAAAATCCAGTTGCGTGCAGTGAAAATGCTCTACAATCCAAATCAATCTGCAGCAAATACTTTGGCCAGGGAATTTGGTTCCGAGATACAGTGTTGTTCTCAACCAAAATGCAAATGTACACACAATTATTGATAATATTTTGTCATATTCAAAACACTTGTTACAGCATGTTTCAGTTAGTTTGTTTCTTATCTTTTAATTTTCATTTTAGAGTCTTTTTTTCCCTGATGAAGTATATGATGTTGAATCAAAGATGAGAATTAGATGAGAATTAGATCAGCCACATACCTATCTCTATTATTAATTTATTGAAGAAAAACAAAAGAGAAATTTAATTTCTCACAGTTTAACAAACATTAACTATTATTTGTTACATCTACTCAACTTAAACCAGGTTGAATCTAAAATAGATGTCACAAATGAGCTACTGAGAAGAAGGTACTGAGGGAGATTTAATTCTACCTGCATCAAGCATTTAGATCAATGTATGGCTGTACAGACTATTATTCTAACCACACTCTAAATTACACTGATTAATTATCACTTCAGTAGCTGAAAATGGCAGTTGATTCCTTCTTTTGTTCGGTCCTAAAATTAAAAACTGCAATGTTACATATGTCTTGGGCAGAAAGTGAATGTCATGATGAACTTATAGCTGATAAAACATAAGATCTTTTTCTGAATATCACAGAGCAGTGTGAACAACTTCCTTCATGTGGCACTATTTCCTTGTTGTAGATTAGATCTGACAGAATGGCTTGATACAGGTTCCACATGCATAACAGAGATATGACTAGCCTGTCTAGGGTCTGCTGCTCTGCCTCCGTGACCATGACATAATACTACATTTCTATTTGCTATGTACTGCAAAGCTTACTCAGCTTGTAGTAACCTGTAGTTTCTAAGGGTTTGAGTATGACCTACTATTACTTCAGCTACTGCAATGCATAACAG
This sequence comes from Podiceps cristatus, assembly GCA_000699545.1. Classification (NCBI taxonomy): domain Eukaryota; kingdom Metazoa; phylum Chordata; class Aves; order Podicipediformes; family Podicipedidae; genus Podiceps; species Podiceps cristatus. The sequence goes on from JMFS01007449.1 coordinate 1,295, forward strand.
CTCTCAGTTACTGCCCCGATCAGCACCTAAACATTTTTTGTTAAGATTTTTGCTAACATAGGTTCAAATCCCATTGGTTCTAAAACTTGATTGTGCTAAGAAATGTACTTTCAGTTTCTGATCTACATTAATTCATGACCAGTTCACAGGCTTTGGTTATTGTACAAGCAGTGTTCTTTGGCATTAGTTGTTTTCCCCCCCTTTCTAATATTTTCTGCAACATATTGGAAGATATAAAAAATTAAAAACTTATTTAGCCTTCTCTTTGCTACAGTGAATGAAGAAAACCTTTCAAGTACTCAGTTGACCAACAAGCATTTGAGAAACAGGTAAAAATACTTTTTCCTACATTCTTAAGAAGCTCTCCTTCTTTGTCCCAGAGCTTGATAACTTCAAAGAAAAAAACGTTTTAAATAGGGAATTATTATAATAATTTTAAATTATTTGAATATGCTTTAGACATATTTAACATATAATATCTTTCCTCTGAAGACCTCCAAGGAATTAAAAATTCACTAATTAAGTACTGTAACATCCTTGAGAGGCATATACCATAATTATCTCCATTTTACAGATGGAGTAAGTGAAGCACACGGAAGCTAAGTGATTTGTCCAAACCAACACATTCCACTGGAGTGTAGCCAGGAGAGATACCCATGGTTCCTAATTTCCAGTGAAACAATAGATTATGCTACACACACCAGCCCCCAAAGGCAGGATGTTACTATTTCTTCAGCAGAAATTGTTGACTTCCTTTTTGAAAATAAGATGCAAAACTGCCATAGTTCAGGTTGTTTAGTAGCTGCCAAGCAGCCTAAAAAATGTATTAGCATACGAATAATTATAAAGGCTTGTACTCTATGAAAGACTGAGTTGGAAATGGTACCCAAACACTCTTGCTCAATGACAGCCTTCAGTTTTGTACCTTCTTTCCTAACTGTATATCTAATCATCCAAAATTCAGGCATCTCCCTTCATATGATAAAATCGTGTCTGATTAGGTGACAGAAGACTGCATATGCACGAGGTCATATCACTGTAGGCTGCTGGCACGTCCCTTTGACTAATCAAACATGCATTCATTATAATGATAAGGAATACCTTCATTTGGGACAGCATCCTGGCATAGGTCCAATCATATAAGAGGGCAGAGGCTATAATCCCTGATTATCGCTATGAAAAGCTGTGTGGCTCTCTCTAGGCGGTTTTTGTTGGGTCTTTTTTTGTTTTCTTTTGTTTTGGTTTGGTTTTTTTGCCTACTAGTAGCAGTTTATAAGGTCCTGGAAACCTTCTGAGAAATGTCTGTATTTTCTTTGATATAGCATCCAACATAAAATTCAGTTTTGAGAGCCAGCACCAAAAAAAATTAGGAACTTTGCTGTTTCCCTTCCTCTCTTTCCTGCATCTCCCTATTACTATTGGCTGATTGTCCTCTCTTGCATATTCTCTTTGTGACCCCTGACTTCTTTGTTAATTCAGGATACAACCTCAGAAGGAGACTAACACATCTGTCTCCTTCATCCCTAATTAATGTGCAACTGAAACAGTTGATTTGGACCACTTAGGTATAGTAAGACATTGATTCTGGTCTTCCTTGACAAATTTCTAACTACTAGACTACACCATAAAAGATGGGAAGTGCAACTACTCTGACCTCTTTCACTCTTTTTGTGAGGAAAAAATGAGTGGGCCATGTGCATTTCTTCTGAAATGGAGTGGACTGTGGGCCTGAATGTCCTAGTGGGTTTGCTTAAGTTGTGATTTAACTTCCTAAGTAGCTCTGAGTCATTCCTTTCTCAACATTTTGGCTGCTTTGAATACAATCTCAGATATTACTTCCCCTATAGGATGTTGTTTTACATTGAGTAATGGGTCAACTGTGTTAAAATTTGACAAAAGGACGAAAACAGCAGAAATGTGTAACTCATACAGCTTCCTTATCTTTCAGAACTTTGTGGTTATAAAACACTTGAGCTGATTATTTTACTAATTCATGTTTATACAACTCTCGCTCTAACTAAAATGAATTACACATACTTATTTAGAGGAGGAGAATATCATAAATCTGGGGGAAAAAAGTATTTATCATTACAAAATTTAACATTATGAAAGTACATGCAGCTGTTTTTGCTGTTTGCATGACAGATAAAGAGATTAGAATTCACTCTCAGAATTTCAACCTGCTAGATAGAACATCTGCTATCTTACAAAGCATACAATATCATCTTACCATGACCTATTATTTGAAAAAATGTGGAGAAACATGGTATTGAATAAATACATGTTTTGAATCCTAGATAATCATAACTTCCTAGAAAATTAATATATAGGTTTATCTTCAGGTTTAGGAATTACATTTTAAAATAACTTTTACAGAGTAAGCATCTGTTTTATATACAGAATTATTCTGGCACCTGTTATTATCCAAATACATTTAAAGGTTTGAACTAAATAAATATGTTAAGAAATATTATCTAAATTTATCATTAATTTTGTTGGTGGAGCTTTTTCCTGTTCTTAAATATTATGCATCAATTATCATGGGATAGACAGTGAATAAATATGATAATGTAAAAAAAAAAATCATTGTAAGCCTTGTATTTAAAATGAATATACATATACAGCCAGTAAAATTTGCCAGTGATGCATGAAAAAAACTTATACGTTAAACTCTTTACATCTACTTTTATGTTACTATATATTCATTAATTAAAGAGCAAGAGCAAAAAATGTATAAAGTTGATGAAAGGTTTACAGACCTAGTGACCTATCCCAACCCCAAGGATTAGTACGGAAACTGTGTGTGACTGCAAATTATTACACCAACCTTATTAGGATAATGATTTCCCACCTTCCATGGTGCTGCATTGTTATCCATAATCTCCCGAAGGTCCTTAAGCTTGTTAATAACCATTATAGATGTGCAATGAAGTGAATCAAGACTAAAATGAACTCACCTGAGCCTAAGTAGATTAACCCTGTTCAAGTCTGATGAAGTCCATATAAATTCATCTGGATCTCCTTCCATCAACAAAATAGAAAAGTGCAATAAAGCGAAAAGACAAGGGTATATTTTATCTATTCTTTTAAAAATAGCTGCAAGAAATTATGCAGGATGCAAATTCAGGAATCACTATTTGAACTGCAAAAGAGGGTCACCTTTTCCTAGTGGGGACACATCTGGGCTCCTGGGATTATATTTCATACATGTTCAGCACTTAGCACTTTTGAGTCCTGCTCACAGGCTGAGGGCACTGTGATTTATAAGTTGACTGCAAAAATGTGAATTAAATAAATTTAGACATCTTCTGCATTAGATTATTAGTTAGTCCCTGAGAAAGTCATCAAAAAGACGTCTGCAAAAAATGAAGAAACATTCACATTCAAAATAAAGATGCAGGTAGCAACTTCTGAAACTTTCAGGCTAGTTTTCTATTTCTAAAGAAAGAAAACAAACCTTTAATTTGTTCTATTTTAGAGGGGAATCAAAATGTGTTTATAAAATAGGTTGATAGGAGTCATAGACAAAATTTTAAAAAATAAACTGTACTTAAACATACTACCAGTGGGTTTTACATACAACCTAATATCTTATTTTTACACTTATTTAAGCCACAGTATTTCTGCATGTAATGAATACATAACTATGCCATGGTTTAGTTTGCAGAAATCCTCATCTAATATACTAAATGTCAGTTTTATAATTATTTTATTATATGTTGTTACAGAATGTGAAAGAGGTGGAATTTAATGTGAAATTTAAAAGTGGAAAGGATATTTCAATGCTTGAAATGAGTAGTGAAGAAAAATTGAGCTCATGATGGTGCTTAGATGAACAGTGGAAAGAGAAGATAGAAATAAATTACAGTCCTGACCATGATGATATCTGAATTTGATGTGGAAAGACATGACACGTGGACTTTACAAAGTGTAATATGAGTACCAGAAGAGAGAGATAAGTACGGAAGTAATATTTCAGACAGGAATGATCATTTAGAACTGAAAAAAAAGTATCACTAATTAGGCAGCAAACCACTCTCCATGACAGCTCAGGCAGCAACAGCAAAGAAGGGATATTTTAGTGTTGGTATTCAAAAATAAATAAGATTCATTACCTGGATATAATCTGTGTGCTGTGTGTGAAGAAGAAAGATATCACACAAAGACAGGGAAGAGAAATCTGGACCAAGAAGGAAGGCATGGTAGATTCACCTGTTGCGGTGCAGAAAGAAGACCGGGGTCATCTGGAAGAAAAGAGAAGGAACAAACTTGCTATACCAGTGTCAAAAATGGAACATTCAGTGAAAGAAGGAGGGGAATAAGAAGAACCATTTCAGTCATGGGGCTAAATACACAGTAAGTGATAATAAAATTAATACAGAATTGGGGTGTTAGAGACCAAATGTAAGGAATGAAAAGGAAAACCCTCAAAAAGAGGGCTACAAAGGGACCTCTGAAGAAATGTGTTATATGAAGCCTCTCATATTGAATGATTTGCATCATATCTGCATAGAAGGAGAAACAGGCAGAAAACTATTTTCTTTAATACAAAAAATCTAGCATTGAGAAATATTGTTCGTGATGGACTAAACAGAGGTAACCTGAAGCAAACGTTCCTGCCATCCAAACTGCCTGCCTTTGAGATTTATGTTATGCCCTGTTTCTTGTACTCTTCCCCATTTATACGGGCTATGGAAGAAAGACAGTTCTGGAGAGATATTTTACCAAGAACACAAACATTCTGCTATCCATTAAGAATTGAAGCCAATACAACAGCAGAAGGAAAAGATCTAGGTGCAAAAGCATCCTTGATACAAGTGATTCAGCAGGCTCCGCTTTAGAAGATGCTTGTTTTCACTCCTTGTAGTTCAGCTGTTGATTCTGGCTCATGTCCCCTTTTTTTCCTGCTGCTGGACCTCTGACTTGTTATTCTCATCCAATATTCTTATTGAGCTGATGAATGAGCAACTTTTTGCTTTTGTTTCTATGCAACATCCTTATCCTTTACAGCACTACCTGTTTTATCCATGTAGATCATAATATAGGGTGTTTTAAACAACCTCACAGAAACACATAGAAGTTTGGAGAATAAATGAGAGCAAAAAAAATATACTTTTGACTGTAATTACATAATTTATACTTTCCTTAACCCTGAAACCTTTTCAAGAATAGCTAAAAAATAGAAGATGGCAATGCCAACTTCTGAGATGATTTTCAGGCATTCATGGGAAAGCAATTAAAAATAAGATCATGGAGCATAAGATCATGGAGCTGAGAACCAAAATCATGCAAAACCAAACTATTTTCAGGGGAGGAAAAAAAAAAAATCTTTACTGTTAATTTTAGGGAAAACATGGGTATTTTTCTTCTTTGTTTATTTTTTCATTTTAATTCATCCATCTCAAACAAGATTATGATATTTTCTGATTACTTAGAATACTTACTCTGAATAGTTAGAATAAAACCTGCCAGAACTGGAGTTCCAGTTTCCTATGTTCAACTGTTGTTTTCCCCCACTGAGCAGCAAGAGTTCAGACAGATGTATGTAATAAATTCAGAAATGTTGATCTGCACTGCAGATGAAAGGCTGAATAACAGTATAGTCATAAAACTGAAACTTTTCATACCATGCAAGCAGCCTGTACTATATTTTACTCCACACTTCAAGATATATCACAATGACAGTTTTTCTAATGTCAGGATATCATATCAAAAGAATTCAAAAAAGTTTCTCAGCAGCTGCTGTTAAAATAGTTGCAATTGACTTATAAAGTTGCCTGAATCATAGTAGTTTTCCCTTTTTCTTACACTTTTTGGAGTACTTTTTTGTTAGTGAAAAATCAGATTCAAAACAATCTAATATATTCAACCACTCTACAAGACCATTAAAGATAATGTTCATGGCAATAAACTGACCTGGAAAGTTTATAGTAAAAGGAAAAGTATGTAAACAGAACTTTGAGAAGGTAAGTGATTTTTAGTCAGACTATCCAAAACACTTTATTTTTTTACTTTATAAACATGTACTTAACTCAAAACCCTAAAAAAAAGGTGGCTTGACAGTTCTGACCAAGGTCGTAATCAACAACTGAACTTGTCAAAGCAGCTTCCAGCAAAGCCAGGAAAAAAAATTGACACTCCTGAGGCTCCCAGTTCTCCCCTTTTGTTCAGTTTTCCTGTTTCAGATCAATTTGCTTTATGAAACAGTACATTTTCTATCCTTTCTGTGGCAACACACATTATTTTTTAAAATTTAAATGGACAATGAATATTTTCCTCAACTTCTCAATGAGCATTGCAAACCACAAAAAGGGATGCAATCGGGAGCTTTTTTAACTAGGAAAACAAAATGAGGCATTAAAGGACAAAAACACTATTCAGAGGGAAGAAAAAAAAAAGGGCATTGTAAGCCATTTTGGGATAAACTTATGCATTATGAATTTCAGGGGAAGTCCTTAACCGTGGAACATAACATAGCAGATCTGTCCCAAACTTCTGTGCACACTTGTAGGTCATTAGTATAGCACTACTAGTTTAATTACCCCAGACCTGCACTGAAGTTCTACATGACAGCAAAATTGAATAAGATTAATTTGTAGGAAGCTTTTTGCAGTTTAAAAATTAGGCAATTGGGTTACTGTTTACAGTTTGTGATGGAAATCCAATATAATTTTTTCTTGCAATAAATACATGCAAACTTGCCTTTTAAAAAGTTTAGTAGTATTCAGATTGCAAATAGAATGCAATTCCTGACAAAATACGTTTTTAATTCCTTTTTTACAGGTATTTTATGGCTGCTCTGTATGTAGGAGGCTGTAAAGTCAATATCCATGGAAACTTTTGAGGCACTTTTAGCAAATGTACTATCAAGCTTTATCAGTCACAGCAGGCAGATACAATTGTAAACATGTTTAGTTTGGAAAAGAAACAGCTTGGCTAATGATAGAGATAAATATTGGTTTGCATTTTTAACATTTACTTTGTACTAATAGACTGTTTCATTTCATAAGCATATAAGCAATCATGGTAAAGTTATGGCAGGACTACAGTATGCTGGCATATTTACTCCTTGAAGTTCCCCAATCAAAGACAAAACTCAGTTGTTTGCTTTGATATTTATTTAATGATGTGAGCCCTGACTGGACTTGAGTCAACCTCAAGTATTTCATAGAGCAGTGAGTTTCTTTTGAAATGGAGCAATGTAAACACACTTTCAGGTGTTGTATAAATAGAAAAACTGTAACGCATAATATTTCTTTAAATTAGCACAGTGTTAATAATTGATGGGGGAGGGGGTCATATATAGGTTACCTGGCAGAACAACAAAGCTATTTCTCAGTATATAGGAAAATGCATAGCACAAGTTACAAATGAGCAAAATATATAACAGAATAATCAAGATTATTTAGCACTGTCCCTGGATATCTGAAAAAGACGTACTAAATGCCTCAATGATATATTGATACATATTGTTTTTCCCAAAGTGACTTTTTTATCTTACCAGTCATATTATCATTACAGGAACTGTCTTATAGTACTATAGTCAATCATTCTGAGAGATCTCAGATGCCTTTTGCACTCACTGCAAGTATTTCGATAGTTCTTGCTGCCTGTTCCTGAGCATTTGCGATTTCCATCCTCTTTCTAAAGTGAATAAAGATCAGTTCAGTCAATCAATGGTAGAAGTGGAAAAATATATTAGTAAGCAATGAGTGATGAAAGAAACAATTAACAGACAAGTGGCACAGTGGTGTTGCTGTGTAGGTACAGTTTAGTCATGCTATTTTCATTTCTACATTCTCTGTAGGAAACTTTGTCTGCTGTCTACTGAAGGCAGTTTAGTCAACATGCTCACAACCCCCCTCCCCCCATTTCTTTACTGTTGAGAAGATGCATAAACTGTAGCTAGATCCTTACATTACTAAAATTAAGAGGAAAGGACTAATGTGACTTATTTGACAGCATAGCTATTACTCTGATGGAAAATAAGTATCAGTCAAACTGGGACATTTCAAAAGTGTTTGGGAACTTATTTTGGAGCAAGTTTTCAGAAGTGAGGAGACACAGAAATTCCTCTCTTAATATAAGACTAGAACTGCTGACAATGGTTTCCCTCACCCCAAATCCTCCTAGCTGTTTACTAGGTCCTATGCTGTTTTGGCCCTTGAAAGGGTCACCCCTTTCCTCTCATTCATTTTATCAGAATAGATCACTACCTTCCTCCTCAGCTTGGTGAAATAATGTTTGACTTCATACCATGTTCAAAAGTCACTTCTCAAAAAGTTGTCTCAAAAGTCTTTCCCAGATGCCAGGGCCAGGCCCTTGGCTGTCCAGAAAAAGAGAATTGAGCAATGCTTGGCTTCATTTTAGGAGGCAAGAAAACAGGAAGACATGGAAACTAAAATAACTATAGAGATTACCACCAACGTCCCTGTGAAGAATCAAAGTGCAAGGGCAGGTGAGGAGCTATCGGAATTAGGACACAGTCCTTCAGGGAATATTGAATCAAAGTCAGATGAGAGGGAAGCAAAGGAAGCACAGGAGCTTATGCAGATCAGAAGAGCTGCAACGCCAGACAACTGCTCTGCCCATGTGGGAGAAGCCTGACCTGAGTGGTCCAAGCAGGAGGCCCAGTCTTGGCTTACTTCATTTTTGGGTTAGATATGTAACACAACAAACATGCTCTCCTGTCCACCCTGAACAGAACAGGTAGGGAACAGGGGGCAATTGCAGGGGCAGGCTGCAAAGCTTGCTCCCAGGATACACCCAAGTTCTTCTCCCTATTATTTTATGTGGCTTTCTCCAAGCTTTAGGCTGTATTTCTCCTAGAAAGAAGAAATGTTTCCTGGCTTGTGCTTTTTTGGTGTTTTTTTTTTTTTCTGATTGCTCTTCTGACTCAGCCTCTATTATCCATTCCTCAACAGGAGAAAATTACTCTTTCCACCTTGCAAGATACATCCCACCAACACTTGCAGAAATGAGAATTGGCTGCTCTTGCTATCCGTCTGCTGAATGTTATTGCAACGCAGAGGTGGCACACTTCCTGTATCATCTCCTCAACACCTTTATTTCTACACCTGACTCTCCTGCCTGTCTTTCTCTTCACTGCCACTAACAGTAAGGCTATACATGGAAGTACTACAAAAATAGAATAATTCAATGTGTGTGGGTACAAAGGCCATCTCCTATAGTTATGAAGGCTCTTTCTAGGCAATAGTCTTCAAAGTTTTTTGAAAAACAAGTTGCTATTAAACATAAAACTTTCTTAATGTTCTCTATATCTAAAAGATTATGACTATTATTCTTGAATCTGAAAACTATGCTAAATTACTTGGTTTTTACTGGCAGACTACAGATTCTTCTTCTTTAACCTAAATCCCTAGTTCGATCAGCACATCCCATTTAGATCAGTGCAAGCCATGATCAGAAGTAAAACAATCCATCTTTAAGAATGTTCACCCTACTAAACACATCTGATCTAACACTGGATACAATTTAAAGTAATATTCTACACCATAAAGGATTATTGACGGTGTCCGTCTAAACCAGCCTTGTGTTTGTGGCCTGTTCATCATGATTAGCACATTTCACAAAGACAATGAAACTAAATACACAGGAATGAAACGATCTGTTCATCCTAAACTTTAGAATATCCAAAGAGAGATTGGACTCCATTCTACGCTATCCAAGTGCAATGCAACAACAAAGTCCAGTCTACACCTTTTACAAAACCATTAGAAGAGCTTTATGTCCATACACTTGAGATGAACTTAGTATTTTTTAAGTCTTTACATCTTCTACATTCAGCATTTTAGCTAATAAGTGGCCTAACATTTTATAAGCTTTTATAAAGAAATATATACAATACACATGCACTTCTATATGCAGAAGAACAAATAATTGACCACAAATAAAATGCATTCACTTTCAGGAAAATTACACTGCAGTTACCAACATTACTGTTAGGCATCAAGTAGAACTCCAACTGGCATATCCATTGCATATCCACCAGAGGTAGATGGCATGCAATAACTTAAAGTTTTCCAATCAGTACCATGCCGTAGCCCTGATAGATAAGGCTTGTGCTTGATGTCAGCTGTTCTCTGACTGCCAGCTCCAAGGCAGATTTTGCTAGGAATGACTTTCATCTGCACTGACAACCAAAATATAGTGAACAATCTTGTTACACTTCTGAGACGAGAGTGAAAGGTCTATGTGTGAAGTGCCAGTCAGAAACAGCAGAATACGAGTACACATCGCTAAATGTCACTTATAAAACACTTAGGAAAGACTAGAATGATAACTTCATCAGTAGAGGGGGCAGTGTAAACTTCACAAAGGAATGTAATATTTTTAAACAGAAAAAAAAATCAGCAAATAGCACAGATTAGGGGTCAACTTGGGTAATCTTAATGAACAAGCACTGATTTTGCCCTTGGAATCAGTAGTAAAATTATACCATGGCATCCTGAATATATGCTTCTTGGACCTACTAACCTCTTCTCTTGACAAGCAAGGTTTCTAGGTGGGTACCTATACTCATCCAAAATCTTTAGGTAGCACAGTCAGTGAACTAATTCATTCAAAGATTTCTGAATTACATAAACTTGCTTCAGAATATTCTTAAAACATGTGAATTCTACACAAAAGGTAACTCTACCTTACCAACAGTAAAGATAACAAAATCACGTTTTTCAAATTTTAGAAGATACTGGAATATCCAGACTTAATTTAGCTCCTTGATGCACCAAGAAAACACTAATATGTAGTGATGTGTCCTTAGACTGAATATAGACTAAAGAAATACCTTCCAGAAAATTTCATTTCTCTACCCACACTTTAAAAGACTGTTCAAAACCTGAAGAGGGTTAAGAACAAGCATACAGGAATGCTTCCATTTCTAGAAAACATGATGGAGACCAAAGGGGTTAGTTATCTCTAGTTAGCTACAGGGGACTAACAGTCACAGTATAAAATACACAAAATCACTTCTATTTGTATTAATGGACCTAAATGGTGAAGAAATGACTGCTGAGCATGTACAAAGGCAAAGAAAAGCCTATGGCCATCATTAAATAGGGTTCTTTAACATTCCTTACTTTCTTCTGTCCTTCTTTCACCCACGCATTTCTTATATTGCAAGCTCTGCTCTACAATTGCCAGCCATGGCTCATTCTTCACTCTTTTGCTCTCACAGTTCTCTTACCGTTACTGAATGTCTCTAAGAAATAGCTAAATTCATGTTCTTCTTCAGTTCTGGCATTTATCTAATGAGCTGGTCTATGTCCAGGCTAAACAGATATGCTTTTCTTCCTAGTGGAACTCATGTTCCCTGTCCATGTCATCATTTCTGACATAACAGCTTATTCTTCAAATCTTTGTTTGTTGAAGCACACAGGAGCTCACCAATTTATTTTAAATAATGACTGACAAAACCCAACACCTAACCCATCCTACATTCTCACTAGTGAATCCAGTCCATTTGCTGATTCTTCCCGAGTACATTCTTATTCATTTTCTTGTTTTTCTACACTTCTAACTCCCCTGTGGCTTTTTCTCCCTGTAATATATGGATAGCTTACTGTCTTCCATCTCATAAAAAAATGCTTTTGATCTGCTTGCCTACCTAGTCCATCTGTCTTTCACCTCTGAGCTAAATAAAGTTCTATACTATACTCAAATTAAAATGCATTTCCATCCTAAATCCTCTACATTGCAATAAATCCCTGTACATTGCAATAAATCAAAACCACTGTCATCCAAATGCCTAATGGCATCTTCCTAGGCAAACCTTAGAACTAGTATTCACTCTACTCCTTGGTCTCTCAGCTACCCATCAACTCCAATCTTTTTAGAAAACTCCTGTCCTCCTGACACTTTCCTCCATGACTTTTTTCAAGTTCTTTTTTCAATCTGTGCAATTGGTCTGCCAGTGTGACCTTTCTCAAAGTATTTCTTAAATGTGATACTCACAAAAGCATCCTAATAATTTGACATCTGAATGCTGTAACCAGCATCATTCATTGTTTCTTAAAAAACTCATTTACTACTTCTTTTTATACATAGTTTGTTACCTCTGCATTTTATGAGTATAGTGTCCAGTACAATGAAGCTCATGAGTCAGAGCTCCAAATTACGGTAATGTTATTCATATCAAAATTAGTTTTCAACAATCTGGAAGGAAGTATCTTTTTGTATTTCCCACATTTCTGTGAAACCATCACGTATCAGGATAGATATACAAAACTAATATTTGCATTTTTCCTTAGAGTGAGCTCTAGGAGTCAGATTGCTTGCTGATGAACATCTGAGTCACAAAGGTGAAAATAAGCCAAGTAAGCAGGCAAATTTTCATGTGTCAGTAAGTTGAACAAGGAAAGATGAGTGTACATGAGTGTTTAAATTCTGGGTTCATCAGAGATTGTATTCTGAGGAAAACACATGATCAGATGCTAGGTAGAAATGTGAACAGGCTAAAAATCATAACAGTAATTATTACTACTTATGTTTTTGTTATCAAATGTCAAGAGGAAAAAAAAATAAAAGCAACTTGCTTCCACAGGAAATTCTAAAATCTCTCATAAAGAAATAATTATTAACTTATCTTCATGTGAATAAAACCACTGGATTCAGATTGCCCAAAAAACTTTAAAAAGTACATCAAATCAAAACCATTCCAGAGTTCAAATAATTAATTTACGTATGTGGTTTCAACCTCTGACGGATGACCCAGACTACAGCCAATGGACACAGCATAAACAAAGTACCACAAAATCATATCTAAATTTGGACCTTAGCCTTATATCCAGTCTTCAGCTATAACAAACTCAGAAAGAAAATCAACTGAATTTTGATAAAACCATTTTGATCTTCTAAAAGACTCACTGTGTAACTGAACCATTTCTTATTTTAATGACATAAGCAACACAATTAAATTTAAAAATCTGTTATAATTTCAAGTTTTGCTATATTTTTTAATATTTGGCACATTTTCTCTAAATACTTGTTTGCAAATAAGGTTTTAAATAAAATATTCTTGAGTAATATTTTTTACACCAGAATAAGTCATGTCTGGAAAGAACTATCCTCCTATACCTAGGTGTTTGTTGGTTTTTTTTTTTTCTTTTTCCTCTAGCTTTATGCAGAAGCTCAAAGTTCTTCATGGTACATTATTCTCGCGAGATTTCACCGCTTCTACTTCTCTGCAATGTAGTAAATGCGAAAGTTGACCCCACAGGTCTTAAATAGGTGCCCTTTGCTTTTATGCTAGTCATGAAAATCACAATTGCTGTAATAATTTGCTCCTAGCAGTAGTCTAGCAGCTGTCTAAATTTACAAGGTCAGTTCTAGCACAACCTAAGCCAAACTTTTTAGAGACCTCAGGGTCAGGTTTCAAATAACGGCACATTCCTACTTTAACCAAAAGCAATCCCTGAGACTCAGCACACTTTAAAGATGAATGTTCATCTCTTCTCACATTTGAAACTTCAAAGGCCCAATTACTACTGGGCTGACATGGGCTGTTTCATGATACTTCCTGTGCAAAGTGCTACCTCTCTGCACTCTGTGTTTCTGATGCTTCTGTTATCGCTGGTCAGTTTCTCTTTGGCAACACAAAATTCAATACCAGATTTCCTCTCACTTCTTCCTTGCACTTGTTAAAAGCAATTACTGTTAGCATCCATATTTGAACTTTGAATTCTGTTTCCGGGATTGTTTATATTCTTTACAATGGCTGCATTAATCACCAGCTATTGGGTTATCTTACAGTCAAAACTATTGGAAACACCTGGCTGGAAGATAAAAACAAAAGCAATGCTACCAAAAATATCAGGATTAAGCGCAAGATAATACTGCTATAACACTGTCCATACACAATTTGCTTTCAGAGAAAAACATTGACAAAATTAATCAATTGACTAAAAGGTAATGTTCATCTTGGTAACGGCAAAGCTCTTCAATGTATATATGTGTATTTTTGTTACTGGGAGAGTTTTAATTGCCGTTTTCATTTCCATTCAGTGATTTAAAGGCATTTTGAAATGGAAAAAATCAAGTGCAAAAATTTACAATCAGACACGGAGGCAAATCACACATTTTTGCCTCACAACTTGCCTTCCGTAAGTGAGCAATTTGGACAATATATCCTTCTGGTGTCAAATCCAAATTTTATTATTCTTTATTTAGTATCAATATTTTAATTTTTAGATAATCCTGCATGATACATCATACACAAAAGACCTTGGTTAATTCATTAAAACTCCTAGTCAATATCTGACAGAAAAGGAGAACAGTGCTAACATGGTCAGTTCTTGAAAAGAACCATGAATTCATAGGATAGATGGGATGGTTTGGGAGTGGATAGGGTGGAAAGGATAAGATCCCTTGCATAAAATAGTTACAATTTTTGTTTGTTTTTATTTCAGTGCAATGTTATTTAATAGAATAAGGTACAATACTGTAGCTTGTACTGTAATGTTCACTTAAGAAATAACCAGCTTTGACTTCTGTACAGTGTTTTAAAAGATGTGAAGACTTATATTGTATTTAAGAAGCTTAAACATAATTCAACTGCAAAAAATTTAAAAGTCCACTTGCGTCATGATATTAACCTGCAATCTTGAAATTGTTTGTCCTTTATAAGAAAAAAAATTAGTGAAATCATTCCCAGTAACTTAATACCTTAAATGGTTTATACTAAAATGGTTTGCTCTCCTTTCAGGGATTTACCTTAATGATATCATTCCAAAGGAGTCTGGTTTAGATCAAACTGGGTTAAAGATCATGACTGTCAAAAGATGATGTCACTTAGATTCCATTACTAATAAAACCAGGGGTCATTTTAAGTACAGAAACAGATTGATATTCATGCTTTCTTTATGTCTAATACCTTTAGTCATACATTAAGAAGTCATGCATTACAAAGGTAAAATTTAGCTCATTCCAGCATAGTTCAACAACATAGTATATCAACATCATATTTGCAGTTGTTTAGCACTATTATTTCTAAAGTATATGGCAAGAAACATCCAAAATCCATTTCAATATATGAAATCACCTTGTCTAGCAGATCCTAACTTCTACATTTTACAAAAATTAAGGCTGGAGATGCAAAAATCACATATTTATTCTATCGATCCATACAGATGTAAATACAAACATACTCAGTGCAGCCAGTACTCAGTACAATGACTATGAAATGCAAAGTTAGAATAAGCTAGGAGAAGCTTGGAAGGCTAAAAATTTTTAGCACATTTACAGTAGTTCAATAGTGATTCTTCCCTTGCCTTAGCTATTTATTATTTTTGTAGCTCCATATGCTGTGTCTGGCCTTTTCCAGAATGATCCAACTTTCAATTATACCTATAAAACACTATATATATGACAAAAATCAAAATAAAGCAAGAATAGCAAAATAAAATAATATTATCCACCTGCAATGAAGGATTGCCATTATCCTTTTAAGTCAGAAACAATAGAAGTCCAATTAAACAAAGGAATATTTGCGGCCATGACATATTCAAGTTGCATGAAATTGTAACTTTCAATGAAATCTCTAAGAAGTCAAATAAAATAAAACCCTATGATTTTCATTACAGGTTTAGGTCTTGCTATCAGCAGTCTAACATGCAAAAGGAAAAATGAGTACAGAAGATAGAGCACTTGATGAGCATTAAAATAGATATGTATCTAACTCTGATGGAGTTTGGTCTGCATATTCGGGATCCTGCTCATTAAATCCTGCTTGTCTAAGTTAATTAAGAATTAAATTCCAGATAAATCTATTGCTAAAAGTTCAGAAAACATTCAGAACTAATCCATTCCACTAGCCAAGATTTCATTTTGTGCGTAGTGGTAATCTTAGTAGGAACCACTAGATGGTAGTGTGACAGGCAGTGCCACGACTTCTCTCCCTTGGATGTTTGTGGGTATCTCCTAAAAGATCTGCTGTTCTTTAGCTGCGGCACAAGTCAGTATGAAATCCTATGGTTCTTCCCTGTGTTCATCTGTATTTCCCATTCATTGATACAGGTGCTGCAAACTTAACTTAAATGTTACCTATTACCGAAACCTTTAATTCAGAAATATGCTGTAATGTGTTCTCCCACCACCTGTCCCCAGCTATTCAAACAGTGCTAACCATATCAATATTTGATTTCTCCTTTTACTCTTTCTCCTGTATACTTTTCCATGCCAAATCTCCTATGTCTGCTTTATTTCCAAGGTTTCTTTCAAATTAATATCTGCTGTGTATCCTGTAAGATGTAAAAGAATTAAAAAAATAAACAAGAAAAAAAAATATCCATTTGTCTAAGGTGACCATCATATTCTGAAACCTGAATCTTTCGTCTATTCTCCTTTTATTTTTTGTCATCCTTTTGGAATGAACTATCTCTCAAAAAAAACCCCAAATTTGTTTGTTTCTGAGATTTCAGGATGATAACTGAACGAAAACTAGTATTAATAGAAGGATAATGTTTAGAAACAAATCTTTTCACAAGGAAATGTTCTTCTCCTTAAAAGCCATCAGGGTTATATAAATATATTTACATGAACACTTTATAATATACATTCCCAGCACAATGTTTAACTTGCACTTAAATTAATGTGCCATATGGAGAACTGGACAAAGTTCATCCTAAAATGGATAAAACACCCTCTGGAAAAACTAAAGACTGCCAGATACTTCACAGGTTGAGTCACCTATACAACCTGTTGAAACATGTGAAATACCTGCTGAATCAGATATTTAATATACTAAATGAAAGTTAACATCTACTGAGTCAAGCATAGCACCTAGTAAAAAACTATTAGTACAGATTTATATGTGTTCAAGTGAATTACAGTAAACACATTGCACAAGAAACACAAAGTGGACTATATGTTAGCTGTGTTATTTAGTGCATTATGTTTACAGGGTAACAAATCCCTCTGCTGTAAGGGAATTTCCCATTCAAATAGCAAGAAATAAGGTCTTCCTTTGGTGAGTCAGTTTTCTTCATTAGATGGCACAGATTCTCACCAATAAATTCATAGATATTCTAATATCTAAGCAGAACTTGTAGGAGTAATCGGGGGAGGGGCAGTGAGAAAACATCTGTGCTGAGTTGCTTTGGTCCCTGCTTCTTTTATTATTCTTTCCCTCATATATCATGCTGCTACACATGTAACTGCAATGAAAAGTATGTGGGAAGAAGAAAAGGGGCTCTTGTCCAATGCGACTCATGAGAATTTCAGTTTGCAAATCCACTGTTTCAGCAGCAGATGGTTCTGCACACTATGTCTTTTCTCAAATCTTCCAGTCCTTCTACTTGTACAAGTTTGTATATAGACTGCTTTTTTTTTAATATTTTCCTTAGACATTTTTTTGGAATGAAGCGTGTTACATCCATGTTGTCTTTTACCCTTATGCAGATTTCTTTGGTGAATATTGTGCTTTTTTCTGTATTTTGGTTGACAGATTGTTTTCATCTAGAAACCAGTGAATGTTACTTTTAAATTCCATTTGTTCCTAAATATTGTGAAGAAGATACTAATTTCCCTTAGTTCTAGTATTAACAGTTTTCCATTTGTTTCTTTTTTTTTTTCTACAATTTGTAGCTTCTGGTCAAGTTTCAGCATTCATCATCTTCCATTGGTTTTATACACAGATATCTGTAATGGGCATACTTTCCCTTTAGACCTGCCATTTCTTAGGTCATATTGTTGCCTTTTCAAAGCTGTTTCCTTTCTTTTTGATTATGACTTGATTATGGCTTTTGAGACACAGAACATGTGCCTACATTTGTGTTTGTATCAGGAGAGCATTTTTGAACCACCAATTGTCTTTATTTACTGTACTTTGATTTGCATCCTGGAGCTGCCACGGAGCACATGAACTGAAATTCTTTTAGGTGAAACTAAACAGGAAGGAGAATACCCAATGCATGTGAGCTACAAGTGGGCTGCAGTCTATAGAACAGCCTAGAGCTCATCCCTCCTTTAAAATGCATGTCTTGCGACCATGAACACCATTTCATGCTATAGATCTTGCTTCTACTGGTCCGCACTATTTGCTACTGTAGACATAACATAGACATAGATAGTCCCAACTACCTTTCACATTTTTCTCTAGCAAATCTAAGACCTAAACTCACATGTACATACCCACACAAATACAGAGATTATTATCTCTGTATAGAGATTATTATCTATTTTCTGCTTAAGAATCCTTATGTTGACTCTGTACAGGAGAAAAAATGTATTATTATTTTTATGTAGGCAATAATAAAAAAGCTTACTTACTTTTTAAAGATGCAGGGCAGGTACAAATTTTAAAATAATTTCATATTGAAATAAGCCCTCCCCAAATGAAAATTCATACGCAGAATCATAGAATGTTCTGAGTTGGAAGGTACCCACAAGGATCAAGTCCAACTCCTGTCCCTGCATAGGACAACCCCAAGATTCACACTGTGTGCCTGAGGGCATTGTCCAAGTGCTTCTTGAAGGTTGTCAGGGTTGGCGCCGTGACGATGTCCCTGGGGAGACTGTTTCAGGGCTCCACCACCCTCTGGGTGAAGAACCTCTTCCTCATACCCAACCTAAACTTCCCCTGGTGCATCTTCCTGACATTCCCCTGGTCCTATCATCGGTCACCAGAGAGAAGAGATCAGCGCCTGCTCCTCCTCCTCCCCTTGTGAGCAAGCTGTAGACCACGATCAGGTCTCCCCTCAGTCTCCTCTTCTCTAGGCTGAACAGACCGAGTGACTTTAGCCGCTTCTCATACATCTTCCCCTCTAAACCCTTCCCCAACTTCATGGCCCTCTCTGGACACTCTCCAGTAGCTTTATATCCTTTTTATACTGCAGCACCCAAACTGCACACAGTACTCAAGGTGGGGCTGCACCGATGTGGAGCAGAGTGGGACAGTCACCTCCCTCGACTGAGTGGCAATGCAGCGCTTGATGCACCCCAAGGCATGGTTGTCCCTCTTGGCTGCCAGGGCACCAACACTTAATACATATTTGGATCAATATACTGTAATATTGAAAATGAGTCAGAATACCAAAAAAAAAAAAAAAAAGAAAAATGTCAAGCTTTTCTGATTAGATTTTGAATATATTGAGCAGTAATCTATCTCAGTTTCACTATAGAGAACTTTCCATTCTGATGCAGCACTTAACAGTTACCTCTCAGTAACAGGTATGAAGAAATAGAAGTAAATTATATTCTTCTCATAATTTGAGGGAGGCTGGTTTGCTTTTCTGTTGTTCTTTTCCTCTTTTGTTTTATCATTGCGTAAGAAGTACAAAGCAATATTCTGAATTTTGGATTATAATCGACAAAGTAACAGAGTTTCTGTAAATTTTTTGTTGATTTAATGACCTAAGATATTTGAGTGTTTGGGTTGGTTATCAATAGTTTAACATGATACTGGAAACAGAACACTGACTGCTACAGAAAGGTTGCATGTTGTCCAGCAACCACGTTATGTTTCCAGAGGATAAATTTTCATATGGCACGTAACTGTGAAACAGTTTTTACTCATTAATACATGACTTGTTACTGACCTAAAAGAAAATTGATTAGTTATTTGCACTGCACTGTGCTTAAGATACTGAGAAACAGCTGCATATGTCTTTTATCTATGGATTTGTCACACAGTTTTTTCTGTTCATACACACAGGATCAAAAAAATGTATTTGTTTTACCTAAAGCAAACAACGACATCCATTATGAACCTACTTCAGCTCCTTTGGTATCTTGGAATAGGCACACACTAAACTCAAATTGACATATATGGTACATCTTTCATAAACTGAAACACATTGTTTATGGTGCCTAAACATTTCTTAAAGCCACAGGATAATTACTTTACACTGAATACTCAAAGGAAAAGAACGCATTATCTGTTTTATAAAAACTAGCAGACTGATCTAACACTGTGTGATACTGTGGTTCCTAAAAACTGTAACTTTTGGAAGGTTAGGTAAGTAATTATTGTAGTAAAAAAGCAAACTGTTCTGCATATTAACAAAATATTACCTTTTATTGTTGTTAGATAAATTCTTCTTTCAACTGGTTTTGAATGATCAGTGTCAAATTATATCATGAGAGGAAACATTGTTTCTATAATAATAAAATAATAATAATAACCACATTATATTAATTACTAGTAGCAGTAGCATTAATTACTAGTAGCAGTAGCATTAGTAGTAAGCACTACCAAGACAGATATATAAAAAGTTCTTACTTAGAATAGAAATACATGGCAGCACAAGGGTAATTAAATCAAAAGGTCTAGAGAGGGAAAAAAATGTGAGTTTGCAAATTAAGAAGGTTGCATCTGTTAAAGGGTTATATATGGGGATGATTTGGCATTGATTAGGGCTCTCCAAAGTGCAAATGTTGTTGGATGGGACTACCTTTCCAGTGCACCTGTTTAGCACCTCCCTTCCTCTTCAGCCTAGTCACCCTCATAGCCTAGCTGGATGAATATGGGTAGATGGTGACTTCAGTATAAGAACAGTTGTAATCACTGTGTTCTCTTTCTCCTCCTTCAAGTTCTCAACCGCGTCTCACTCTCCTCTGCTGCTGAAAAAACAGGTAGTTGCTTTTATGAGGTGGTTGACAGAGCCATGACCTAGCACCATGCCACCCCCCATGCTGGCTTCCTTGGAGAATGCCTCATACTTCACATACTCTGTCCCTGGGCTCTTCCCAAATCATTTACAAAAATCTGCAAATTCAGTTGTCAAGAATATAAAAAACACAGACCCATCCTGAATATGGAAGAGCAGAGAACAAGTCACTATCACCTTCCACAAATTTGATCTCTGTTCTTGTAACACCCTGCATTTTCTCCAGATTAGTGCATTGCTGTAGAAGGACTTTGGTGCCAGGGCCCTTAGCGCAAGATCTGGCTGCAGGGGCTGAGGGACAGCACAGCCGTGGGCATCCCTGTCCCTGCTGACAATAAGCAAAGGCACCTAGGCAGCACCCTGACATCTGTTTAGGAAACAATCCTAAACAAATTCAATGAGTTTCAGTTTGGTGGGGAAGTTAGCTTCTAAACGAGAAGAAAAGACAGTTGCTGACATCTTGAATAGTCTCATGCAATTCAGAGATGTGCTTAACACCTGCAAGAAAAGATACTTGTTTATTAATCAGAAGCAATGGTGAAAGAGTCAAACCCCAGATACTACATTATCAGCCAGGATGACTTTATGGTAGAAGTTTCGCTTAATAAATATCTACCACCAGTTTTATCTTTTCCCCTAAAGGGCTATGTTCTATGGAGACTATGAAGCTAGGCAGCCCTGTTTTATAAATGTTTATGTAAAAATAAGATAAAAAACAGCGAAAAAACAGTATTCTTGCCAGTCCAGTCTGGTGTATGCTGAAGTACTCTGACATACAGCAGTGAAAATGGCACACCTGGTTGAAGCTAGAATGGAGTCATTCCAGCACAATTTTATTTTCATGGCCTATAATCACTTGACTATGCAAGGAACTTCTTAAAAAAAAATAGGATCATGTGCAAACAGCAGCGTAAATATATCTTTTCAGTTATAAAATAATTGAAAAAATCCCAAATATATAATCTTCTCATTTGTAATATAAGAAACCTGTGCACATTTTTAGGAGAGAGTTTTGTTGGAAGTGTTTTAAATCACTCTAGAATTGAAAAAAAATTTTGTTGTGAATCAAGAGCAGGCTTCAATTGGGATTAAAAGTTGATAAATAAATACACAAACTAGTGAAACTTTTAATGCTGAGAACATAGACCTGTGGTCCCTCTTCTGTTTCTTACACCTTCTCTCCAGTACACCTCACCATTTTCCTTACTGAATTGTATCCCTGTGTTTGATCCTCCACTGGGAATTAAGGTAATGGACAATTTGAAGTCCACCTCAGGTTAATTTCTTGGGTTTTGGGTTTTTTTTTCTTTCTCCCTTCTGAAATGTCTTCTGTAATAACAGTATTAAAATCTTATTTTTTTTTTTTTTTTTTGAGAAGGATGGGGCAAGGGAAGACAACCAGGAGATGCAGCGCTAGGGTACATAAGCAAATAATCAATGGGACCAATAATGTCACTAGTGACACAGAAATTAACCAAAACAGAGGAGCCACACAGTGATGAGACTGTATGCCTGATGCACTCACAACACGTTTCTTTCATTGGGATCAAAGTTAAAAAAAATCAGAACATTTATGAAAAAGACACCCTTACAGGCCTCCTTCAACATGTGAAAGTCAAGGCACCCACAAAGATATCCACCCTTTTCCCTGCAGCTCCTCCTCTAAAAAAAAAAAAAAAACAACCAAAAAAAGACAGACTGTGCACACAAAGGAGGCTTTTTCTCTCAGCTTGACAGCCCACTGCATGCAGGCAGATAAAAGCATTTTGGATGCTTGCCAGGAGAGAAACCTTAAAGCAGCTTCATTAGGCAAAAGTAAGATAATCAGAGTAAATATACAATGCTGCCTTTGTTATTTAAGCTGTTTGATTGGGTGTTATGCTATTGGCTGGCCAATTAATACCCTGAGCACAGGGTGCTGACAGTTCTGGGCACCTCAGGGTGCACTCAGGAGTGTCAGCATCCGCTGCGTGGCAGGATTTGCAAAAATGGCTATGCATATTTCCCGCTTGTTCAAAGCTGAGAAGATATCCGCCCAAGAGGTCACTCCAACATGCTAATTATGATTTGTGTATGTTAATTATGTCAATGTATGCAAAAGTGTGCGGCTCTGGAAAAAAAAAAAATATTAATTTGTAGTAACAACCTGAGTGCTGGCCCCAGCAGTGCAAAGGGGCAGGTAGCAGAAAGGGCAAGCAGAGCAAAAAAGTGTCCAGTGATGCTAATGGAAAGATCTGCGACTCTGCAAGTAAAAGAGGGCTGCTAAAGAAATTCCTTAGAGAATTGCCATGAAACAGTGACCATGGAATCAGAGAGCTGGATAAATGCTATGAAACAGAATCATGAATGAGATGAATATCCTATGCTATAGTGGGAACGCTATAGGGCCTTTGAGCCTATCTCCACAGATGAGCTGAAGATCTGTTCCCACCACCTCTGTCATTAAGACTGCAGGCCATTTGAACGTTATTTCCTCGGAGAGCAAGGAAGAAGGCAGTGCATATGAAATGTTTATTAAGTACTTATAACACAGATAACCACATTCTGCAGGCAACCTCAGCCAACATATTCCTTCACATCAAAATCCTCTACCACCCACCACACAACCCCTCCCACCACATTCATGTGCAAGTGCACGACTGTAACAGTGCCTATCTTTGTTACCAGCTTTCCCAAAACCAAAGGGAATCTTCCAAATCTGAGACCATTTTATTCTATTTCAAATCAAGTGGATTAAAATACTTAAGCTGCTTAAGGATGCAGGGGAGAAGCTTGGTTCTTGTCGGTCCAGTCATGGGGGGGAAATGTAGGAGGGAAACTCTGAAAGCTAAATTCAGGCTGCTGAAGTCCCCTACCTGCATGGCAGCATTCTCTGAAATCCTACATGATGTGAAGGGCAGGCAGGGACCCATAATCTCCATGTATGGCAGAGAAAGAGCCTCTTTTAGAACGACTTGGTTGCACCTTCACTGTAACAGAACCAAACTGTCAGCAGTGGAAATCAAAAAAGTCACAGGGGTCTCTAAAGAGGAAGTTTGACTGGCAGCAAATGAGAAGCCCTGTGTAAGGCATTTTAGAGTCCGAGTAGGAAGATAATTGATGGGCTTGTGTTCCCAGGCTGCTGGCTTCTTGTGAGTGGTGAATTAGGATGTGCTCTGAACTGGCAGTTACAACTGCAGAAGTCATAGGATTGTTAAGCCCATTTCTGTGGCAATAGCAACATCTGGCATGGCTACATCCTAGTAGCCTGTGCCTCCTTTGTCTCTGCAGCTCAGAAGCATGTAGTGGATATAGAGAATGTGCATATGGAGAAGAAAAAAATAAATGATAGAGTAGCTGCATCCTAAGGATGGGTTAATATTCTTTCTGGAGAGAAGGATAAGGAAAGGATATGTCCAGGGGTTACAAATTCAAAGGGATAGATAAACAGAAATGCAGATCTGTTGTTCACTAAACTCAGCAAAACATGAATGGTGTGGCAGTGAGTAAGGTGGCACCAAGTTAGCATAAAACGGATTTAAAAAAAAATACTGGTTTTACCAGTAGTTGGAGAAAATCTGGAACTTGCTGCCCCAGGAGGTGGTAGTAGCAGATAGATCTGAAGAAAAAAGGACCAGACAAATTCATAATTTCAAATTCATTTCAAATTCATGCACAGGCTGGATCGATGGGCCGGGGCCAACTGCATGAGGTTCAACAAGGCCAAGTGCCGGGTCCTGCACTTGGGTCACAACAACCCCAGGCAACGCTACAGGCTGGGGGAGGAGTGGCTGGAGAGTTGTCTGGCTGAAAAGGACCTGGGGGTGTTGGTTGACAGCCAGCTGAACATGAGTCGGCACTGTGCTCCGGTGGCCAAGAGGGCTAACGGCATCCTGGCCTGTATCAAGAATAGTGTGGCCAGTAGGACCAGGGAGGTGATAGTGCCCCTGTACTCGGCACTGGTGAGGCCGCACCTCGAGTACTGTGTTCAGTTCTGGGCCCCTCACTACAAGAAGGACATTGAGCTGCTGGAGCGTGTCCAGAGGAGGGCAACAAAGTTGGTGAAGGGTCTAGAGCACAAGCCTTATGAGGAGTGGCTGAGGGAGCTGGGGTTGTTCAGCCTGGAGAAGAGGAGGCTGAGGGGAGACCTCATTGCTCTCTACAACTACCTGAAAGGAGGAGGTAGGGAGGTGGGGGGTCGGTCTCTTCTCCCTAGTAACGAGTGATAGAACAAGAGGAAATGGCCTCAAGCTGCACCAGGGGAGGTTTAGGTTAGATATTAGGAAAACTTCTTCACCGAAAGGGTGGTCAGGCATTGGAACAGGCTGCCCAGGGAAGTGGTTGAATCTCCATCCCTGAAGGTATTTAAAGAACGGATAGATGCGGTGCTTGAGGGCATGGTATAGGTGGACTTGGCAGTGATGGGTTAATGGTTGGACTCGATGATCTTAAGGGTCTTTTCCAACCTTGACAATTCTATGATTCTATGATAACCAAGAGGCTCACGGATGGATAATAAAAACATGCGTTAGTATCTAACTTGCAATGTTCCTAATACAGTAGCTGTAGAAGATGGGGGAGTATGTGAGTAATGGCTTGTGAGTTTGCCAGGCTTGGGGACCCTGCTTAAATAGCACTCTCTGACCTGCTCCTGACATAACACTGGGCTAGATGGACTGCTGGCTTGCCCTAGGGAGGGCATTTCTCATTAACAGTGTGATCTTACCACTGCAATGTCTGTTGTACTATGTCAATGACCGAAACAGATTGTTGAAGCTAATCCTGGGAATACCAGTTCATCACTCCAACAGTGTAAACTTAACTGAAAGCCTTAATGTCTGAAGTTTGCCCTTGGCAGCTGTAAACATTCACCTCAGTTTCTTCACTTTAATCCACTTGCACCTTTTTCTACCAAACATACTTCTCATAAATACTTACACCATGCAGATAAACTAACTTTCCAGTGAAGAAGAATTCAGTTATAATTCCCCAAATATCAGTGATGTCATCAAGCATGATGCCAATAAGACAAGAAAGATTAATTCTGTGTGCTGTAAACAAGTGATAGTGTTTATCTAAGACTTAGTTATAGTAGTCAGCTCAATTGCCCAAGGGATTTTATTACAGTCCTTGTAAGAAGAGTGGTATGCTGGCTCCAATTCTCTGGCTAGCACGAGAGAATGAATCTACCATTATCGGTGAGGACTTAAGCAGTATATCGTAGGTGCTCTTTCAGAGACCATATAATACCAAAATTTGTCAGAACTTTTTATGGAAGTCCAATACTTCAGTCAGTTATAGAACATTTTTCCTAGATAGAACACGCTCTTGAACTCAAATTGCAAATGCACTCTAATATCCTGAAAGACATGTTGGATATAGTGATGTTATTTCACTACGCTTTTCTATTCCAGAACCGTAACCAAACCTATGCTTATTTTCATTCAGTAAGGGCCAGTTCAAATCAATCTAAATTGCTCAGGTAACTGAATGCTAGAGCATTTGGGTTCCAAAGATTTACTATTCACAGCATA
This sequence comes from Podiceps cristatus, assembly GCA_000699545.1. Lineage (NCBI taxonomy): Eukaryota > Metazoa > Chordata > Aves > Podicipediformes > Podicipedidae > Podiceps > Podiceps cristatus. Next base: position 27,432 of record JMFS01007449.1, read on the forward strand.
AAGAATTATTTCCTTGTATCAGTTTTAAATTTGCTAACACTCAAAGTAATTGAGTGTCTTCTTGTTCTCACATTATGAGACTAAATTAAGAGCACCAAACAATCCATCTTCATTAAACAATTCACTAGTCAGTATATCTCTTCATTCTTTTTTTAAAGTAAAGTTAGCTTTTTTAAACCAGTTTTCACGCACTGCTTGCCCTGTTAATTTTTCTATCCTGAATATTTTTTCCCATTCATTTTCTGATCAAACAAGAGGTGATCCAGGATTAATGTCTTATTTTCAGGTAATTATTGAGTAAGAACTTTACTAATTCAAAACTAAACTAGTCTCTTTTGTGTGTGTGTGTGTATATTTGTGGTCATGGGGTTTGTATAATATTCCATGACAGCTCTCATGGACTATCTCCAACCTTTTCTTGGACATGCTGATGATTAAACTTTCTCCTCTCCTTTCTCAGCTTGGCCAAATGAATGTTCAACAAAATCTTGAGCTGTGCTGGTGGAAGAGAGGATAGAGGTTGGCTGTAGAGAGCAATAAGAGGAACACAGTATCTTCCAGAGATAGGCAGAAAAGCTTTTTTTTCTTCTTTGAGGTGCATTTTCCCAGAAATTCCAGTAAGGAAAATAGGAGAGGCACTGACTGAACAGGTAACTGTTCTCAGGACAGTCTGTTTCTCCAGGAGTCAGTTCCTGATCAGTTTGCTACCCTCACAGCTGACAAATCAAAGAGAGCAAGAAAATGCATCTAAAAGGTAGATGAACACATGAAAAACATATTCCTAGAAGCATGATACCTGTCTTATATGACATTTAACCTGACTGCAGTGAATCTAGTTTTCATTGTAGTTCAACAGAACCCCCCAGAGTCACTTCACTGGGGCCAAATGCTTAGCTGATTCCCAAAAGCAAGATCATTCTACCACAATGCCTGTTTTTAAATGAAGATATTGCCTTAAGAGGCATTTTACAAACTCGATGTAAAGAAAATAAGTTATAAGGCCATAATTACAAGGTACAAGTTATCCAAGCATTTGGCCATACTGGAGGCACTGTAGTATAAACAGGATCAAATCACAGAATCATAGAATCGTAGAAAGGTCTGGGTT